>JAOEHQ010035649.1:0-12810 GCA_025447715.1 Asclepias incarnata | reverse complement strand
GTAGATTAGAACATATTTTCTAATATGGAAAATGAAAATATATTTTCTAGTTTTGAACGCATTTTCAAAATTTTCATTTGTTTTCTAGAGCTATTTTCATTTTCTAGAAAATTAGAAATGAAAAACTAGAAAACACTTTCTACAACTAAACGCGCCATTAGCACTTCAATATATAGGAGTCCAACTTCCGCACCTTTCCACCAGCAATGCTAAACTAAATCACTTTTCCAAAATAACTTATGAAAAAAATTGATCACTATGTAACAAAGAAAGTCCTCAAAGTAGACAATTGTTTCTAATACACAAAACAAACTTATCAACTACGTAACAAACTGCATAGACCAGAAATATGTAAACTAGAGTAAAGTACCGATCAAATATGTAACAAACTGTATAGACCAGAAATAATAACAAACTCGGTAGGCACTTTTACGCTATAAAGAACAAACTTTCAAATAGCATATGTTAAAACACTATGTTGTAAGACCTTCAACAACTTTGCAAGCTATAAAGAACAAAATTCAGCTACTTATATGGACAGTCCATATACTTTATCCATGTATTGAGGGAAAAAAAAGTCTCTACTGAGTTTGTACATGGCAGAGAGTTATCTGGTAGTAAAACTATGTATGAGATTATATAGTCCGCCTTTGAATAGATAATATAATTATAAAACAAAACCATACGCAGACAGTTTTAACATATGCAATCCACTTTGACCGCTTCGCTGATTAGTTTTTGGTGTATAATGTGGATCTAACCCTAAGTTACACATTTGGTGTCCCACTCTGCGACATTAAGTCGCTATAGCCAAGTTATTTACATGCAAACCAATAATAACCAGAAAACTTTGACAAAATCATCGACTACAACACAGACAAGGAAAACCAAATTAGAACAAGCCTTGGTTCTAGATTAAAAATCTCTCATTTACAACGTCATACAAGCTTTTCGTTTCGTTCTAAACGACAAAAACTTCAAATGTATTTTAACAAAAAGAAAAAAAGAAAATATAGAAACATGTAATTAGATGAGAATACTCACTAAACACTAGATTTTACCAGATATGAACCTAATCTCGCCAACTTTAACAATTCCATTCCTTGGTTCCTCAACAATCAGTTGTCACGTCTTGTCCTTCTACGTGGGGCCTCATTCTGCTCTTCTTTCTTCTCTTCCTCTTCACCTTCTGCTGCTGCTGCTGCTGCGGTGTTTGAGGCCTCACCTTCGTCCTCCTTCGGTGGTGCAACAGTCACCACTTTCTTCTGTAAAATCAATAACAAGCTTCAGAAATGCAACATTTCTTAAGATTTTATTAATATATTGAGATTTTATCAAATTGATATATCGAGATTGAATCAGGTTGATTTTATACCGAAGACTCAATTTGATACCTTTGCATCAGGTATATATCAAACTTAGACAACCTCCTAAAATCGTGTTATTACTGAAATCATAATTAATGCATCGACTATTTTAAAACTTTTGACAAAAAGGAGATTTGAAGGACAACCCATCCCTGATGTGTACGAACAAATGACTAGTTTAACCCACACTTGTATTGACAAGCAATCCCGCTTATCTTGCCAACTCTAAGGAGGAAAAAAACAAAAGACGTACCGCTTTCTTCCCACCGAACAGCAACTTCAACAAGATGCTAAAGATCACAACGGCTATAGAAACTATGACACCAATTGTGATGTTTGGTTGTTTTTCCGCCTTCTCAATAAGTTCCTACAATAACAGCAAACAAAAGTGTTTAATACATAAGAGAACAACACTTTTCTTTGGTTTTAAAGATTGTGATGTATGATGACTTACCATAATCTTTTCCTGGTGGTTGCCCAAGAAAGGTAGATTGGCAATCTTGTAAAGGACATCAAACACGGCTTTCTGCAAAAGTTTCAAGTAATACAATTAGAACAATTACTGGAGTCAAGGGAAAGGATTTTTACGAGTATTTCTGTTAGTACAATAAGTACCTGGATTCCCTTGAGACCATCAAAACCAGCCGACTGTTCTTCTGCCTTTTGTTTCTCTTCTTCCACCTTAAACTTTGGCTTCCATGTAGTCTCCCTGATTGTCGATGCTGTCTTCTCGTCACTTGCTATCAAAATGTTGTCAAACAAGATACCATCTTGCATTGTCCAGATCTCAATACCAATAGCAGCGATTGGCTCAAAGTTAGGGGTCTCAAGTTCAAAGTAATCAGGGTTAGGGATCTGACGTGGCTCCCAGATACCCTTGTAAGCAGGGTTTTCAATAAGAGGAGCGCTCCATTTACCCTTGTAAGCTGGGTTCCTCTTCAATGGTCTCCTCCATTCTCCACAGCCAGGTGCAGACTCACATTTTGGGTTGTCAATTTTAGGAGCTTCCCATTCACCATCCTCCTCATCATCCCAATCCTCGGGCTTCACTGCCTCAGGATCATCGACTTCCTCAGGCTCATCTTCTAGCCATCCTTCAGGTTTCTCAGCTTCCTCATCCAAGATCTCCATAGGTGCATCCTCATCCCAATCCTCGGGCTTTTTGGCTTCTGGGTCAGGGATTTGAGCACGCTCATCCCAATCTTCGGGCTTTTGATCTTCTGGGTCAGGAATGGTTTTTGCAGGGATAAGTGCTGGTTCGAAGTCATCAGAGGACAAGAAATTAGCCTTCTTTTTCTCTTCACCATCAACCATTATGATGACCTCATTGTCTGGTTTTAAAATGGCAGTGTACACATGGGTCAATTTATCTGAAGGTACAGAAGGGGGGAATTTGAGATGGTGCTCAACATACTCTCCACTTTTCGGGTTCTTGTGTTTGAAGATGAAATGAACCTTGTTTGTGGCACCACATTTGTCAGGGCCAAACATAATAGAGTAAGGCGAGTCATTATCAAATCCCTTGGCGGTCCAGCCAGCCTCTTGTGGTCGAAGATATTTCAAATATGCACCACCACACTCAAGGCCATTCTGAAGACGAACTTCAAATTGGAGAACAATTGTACCATCCTTGAGCACAACAGGTTTTTCTAGCTCCTTGACAATTGCATGCTTTTTAGCCTTCTCACTCACAAGAAGCCCAAAATCTTCATGTCCCTCACTCTTTGAGTGTTTCCATACACCTAAAGACCACAAATGATTTAATTACACCTCAGATATCTGAAATTCTTAAAGGGACAATTGCAGCACAGAAGAACATTCAAAGTTACCGCACAATTATCCATTCCAAGGGAAATACACAAAACACAAGGAGAGATAGAAAACTAGTAAAAAATAAGTCAAACACAAGAGCATATAAAAGCATGCATGCATTGAACTATAGGTGAGAAAAAATATTAGTACAAAAGTGAAGGCACATGTTTGTTACGTGAAAAATAATATATCTACAAGAGTGCAAAAGCCAGAATCATGAGAACCTCAAAATGAGGTTCATATTAAAACAACCACCCGATAATGGTTGGTGATCGTAATACTTTTTTTTATTGAAAAATTATATTTTAGTATCCACATGATGATGGTCTAGGGTCAATTAATAGTTGTGCAAATAAAACTAAATCTGGTCAATCTTCTCAAGCAACAATAAGCAACCAAGTCCACATCTAATCTAGGTAGATCATCATATGACGCAGATAGATAACAAATTAGCTGCGTCAAAACAAAGTCTTAAGGGGAAACATAACCGAATGACACATCTTAGTAAGACCATTATAAGTTAACCATTAAACAAAACTATTAAATACTACAAATTAATCATACAGAATTACTCAAGCTTATCCCCCTGATCTTCCCATAGCACCAGAATATAGCAAATATCCTACAATGTCAAAGCATTTTTTTAGTAAGCTTAGAAACAAAACTGGATCAACTTTCGCATCGATCTCAAACCTAACCCAAAAACACTAAAATAACTGCAAAGCCAATGCAACAGTCGGCTTTCTATACATATAAAATCTACGTGTATGTATATATAATACACACACATAATATAGAATACACATGTGTGTAACTGTGTATGTGTGTGTGTGTATGAGTGAAACCTAAAATCACAAGCAAGGGCTTAGTGCTAGTGTAAAGTACAAAGCTGCATCTCCTACACCACAAGCTACAGTGAAATCATATTAATTTCAAAACATTTCAATTAACGACTTAAACCATAACTAAAATCTATAGATACAAAAAATACATACAGAAAATAAACAGATCGGAATAAACAAATCATACCGGAATATTCCTCCTTCTCGGACACGATCCAGCTCCCCTCAAACGGTTCATCAAACGACTCATAAAAAAACTACAAAATATACATACATACACACACATACATATATACATCAGTTACAAAATATATTTCAAAATCATATATAATTACAGATCTATAAAACAAAACCAGACTAGGTTAACTTACAGCGTCAGAAGAAGCATAAATCTGTGAAATCAAACAACCGATCAGCAGAAAACAACATAGATTCAACGAACTCATCTTCATTATGCTTCAATCTGTATCTATAGGCTTAATCTGTATATATCGATCTGTATGTATCGATTGGTTGATCTAGAGAAGAAGCATCTAGAAAAAAGAGAGAAAACGGAGACTGTGATTGTGTGCTTTTAAAGTTTAATCTATGGATGGGATATATATTGAGATCTGAGAGAAAGAAGTTGTGTCGAGTTGGTGTGACCAATTAGATTGAGTGACACGTTGAAACAGCCAATAGAAAACTGACACGTAGGATTGTATGCCATGGCTCGATTTGGTTTGCAGTGAAATTTAAGATCGACGGTCAGAAATTTATTTGGGGTAAATTTAACAAGAATAATCTTGTTTCACGTGCTCACCACGAACCTTGTTTCTACCCCGATTCGTGCATAAAATTATTAATGTAAATAACATTTTTATATTTATTTTTATATCTTTATTTTTATATTTACTCCCTTAGGCCCCTCCCGGCGGCATATGCTCGTCATGATAGGCACCAACTCGTCATGGGTTGGTCATCGTCTTTGTATGGCATTTTTTAGACGAGATAGGGTGGGTTGGGTTGGGGTGGGGATATGTGTGTGTGGGTTTATAATTTTTTAATTGGGAATGAGGTGAAAATGAGGTTATGATAGGGATGAGGTGTTATTGGGTGTGTTTCGAAGAGAAAAAGTTGATGTGGCATTTAAGATTTAAGATGAGGTGAAGATAGCGTCATGATAGGGAAAGACCTCAAGACTTTGGGAGGAAGATGAAATCTTTATTATATATTTTTGTTTAATAGCCTTTTACTTATTAAAAGTTTCATTTCCACCCTTAGAATTAATAGCCTATACTTATTAAAAGTTTCATTTCCACCTTTTAATTTAGACGTGTATAACAATGCAAAGTTGAACTAGATGCATTGCAGGTTTTTGTAATCTTTTTTCACAATTCAAATTTAAATTATCTTGTTTTAATTATTTATATTTATAACGGTCAAAGGTACATTTTAAATAAAAACTATCTATATTGACACTGTTGGGTTCTGTATCTAAATTTGAATTAAATTAAAGCTTAACATATCTTACATATGATTAAACTTATGTTTTCAATGGCCTAATTATTTTTCAGAAAAGACAAATATATATATTTTTTAAAGGCAAACTAATACTACATCAACACATAATCTACACAATATTTGTAATTTTTGTCCACCATATATGGGACTTAAACCCGGAATCTTATAATTCACGGGTCAGCACACATACCACCAGAACAAAGGTATCAGAGGTACAAAAGACACATATTAACAAATTATATTTTCATATATTAATTATCCTAGGTGAAACTTTAACACAAAATTCTCGTCTAAAATACCGTTAGTTAAATGGTCTTTCAGCAATCGGTCTATTCTTTAAATATAATATAGGGGTACGGAAATATACGGGATGGGTTTGTGTTTGTTTGTTTACAAAAGATTATTGGGGGCATCCTTTGATTAACTCGCCTTGAGCATCGTTAAACTCAGGACCAGCCCTGGCCTCATGGAGAAATATAGAGAAAAACAAAGAGATCTTACACTTTGCATTCTCAGACCTGGAGAAAGCATATGATAGTGTTCCGGGAGAGTTGATTTTGAGGACCGTATATGAGAAGAGAGCCTCATGGAGATACATTAGATTTTATTCAAGATATTTATGAAAGGACGAAGACATGCGTACAAACCCCAACGAGAAACACGTAGTATTTCCGAATAAAAGTGGGTTTACACCAGAATTCTCCCCTTAGCTCGCACCTTTTTACCTTGATTCTAAATGAGATGTCGCGAGAGATGCAGGAAAGCATTCCATGGTGCTTATTTTTTTGCTGATGATATTGCACTTATCGTGAAATCGACGAAAGAGCTAAATAATAAACTAGAGCAGTTGAGGGAAGCTTTGGATGGCAAAAGACCGAGGATCAACAGTGAAAAGGACGAATATCTTCGATGTGACTACGACTGGGAGGAACGAGGGTGGGGGAGTTTGTATTGGGGATCAAATTTTACACCCAAAGGATTCTTTTGGATACTTGGGATCAGTGCTATACAAATCAGGGAAGATAAGACGATGACGCCAACCTATCATATACAAGTATGTTGACTAAAGTGGAGGGCAGCTACATGAGTCATATGATAAATGAGTCCCTATAAAGCCGAAAGGAAAATTATATAGAGTAACGATTAGATCAACCATGATGTACAGGTCAGAGTGTTGGCTGATGAAGAAAACCCAAACAAGTAGGATGGATGTGGTAGATATGAGGATGCTAAGGTGAACATGTGGTAGAAACCTTGCTAATTGAATACCGACGAGGGTCATTAAAGTGGAACTTGAAGTCGGGAGTATAATCAACAAGTCAAAGGAAGGCCATGTGAGATGGTTTGGGCATGTCAGGAGAAGTGGTCAATAAGCACCAGTGAGGAGAGTAGAATCGATTATAGTAGATGACATGGGAAGAAAGGGTAGGCCAAAGCTTATACACGGGATAAAATTAAGCTCGATATGAAGGAGCTTTGTTTAACATGACTTCTTATATGAATACTTGAAGGATTATAATAGATGAATATGGTGGGTATGTAGTTTTTCCTTTCGCGGGATAGTTTCTTATAAGCTTTATAAGAAACTTAGGGTTACTACATACGTAAATACTTACATCTTCCTTTAGGTATAGAGATATTAATATACTCTAGCATATATATTATAACAAACCTTGCACGAAAAATTATATAGACTTACATGATTGTTATGGTCATAATACGTGTAGATGTTGTTATAATTGCATTCTTATATGTTTTCCCATGCCTATATACTAATATATATGCATTATGTGTTTCGACCTATATTATATATGCAGGTCTAAATATACGCTCACATTCTATCTATTTCTCACATACACACATTGGTTTACTCCGACACTTTAATGTTCTTTTGAAAACAGTCTCTATCACGGGTAAAGATATAATTATTTACATAGATTTGAGCTGAGTATTAATTGTTTTGAAAAGAGTATCGAAATGAATAAAAGTGTGAAACCTTTCCCCAAAAGTTGGTGATATTAATT
The DNA here is from genome assembly GCA_025447715.1 of Asclepias incarnata. NCBI lineage: Eukaryota > Viridiplantae > Streptophyta > Magnoliopsida > Gentianales > Apocynaceae > Asclepias > Asclepias incarnata. Next base: position 5,262 of record JAOEHQ010035649.1, on the reverse strand, counting down.
TTTGGAAGTTATCACAAAACCTTGAAATTATTACGCACAAAAAAGATAATCTGAAATCTTTCCACAAAAAGTAACCCAGAAAATAAATAAACAAATCCACACGCCTGCAAATTCAACCCAATCCCGCTTTCCAAACCCTAAAAACATTCACCACCACTACATACACACATATACATACACATATAAATACACATATACATACTAGTGGTATGTGTATGGGACCACCAAATGGGTGGAGCAGAGCTCGAGGATTAGTAGTAAAAACACTGGTTTTAATCGGCGGCGCTCTTTTGATTAAACGTTTGACCAAGTCAACCACTCGTTGGGACCATGCTCGTATCGTTTCTCAATCTCTCACAGGCGAAAAGGTGAATAATTTACACATTTTTGGGATTTTTTTTATATATATATATTTTTATTGTTGATATATTTTTCTTTGGTTTCTTAATTTTTGTGAAATTTTTGTACTTAATTATGCAGTTTTCAAAGGAACAAGCATCTAGAGATCCTGATAATTTCTTTAATTTAAGGTATTGTTACTTTGTTATTATGACCTTTTAATCGGTTAGGCTCTACGTACATCTGAGTCAACGAGTCTGTCCTCCCCCTCCCCGGTAACTTGAATTGGGAAAACCTCCTCAGTATAGTTTCATTATTTTTTATTACTTCTTTATTGTATTTCTTTGGGAAAATGTGGGTTTTCTGTGAATAATTAAATACTATTATGCTAAATTGAGTAACAACTTAAGTTAAACGTAAATGAGAAATGAGGCGCCCCCATTGTGTCGCGTAACTCGAGTTGGTTTTGGAGATGTGGGCATTTGGAAAGTGTTGAGGGTCAAGTCCCAGAACTTGATTCATGAGCAGGTGAAACTGGATCGGTTGGTTGGGCCACCATCCGAAATGGACCGCTAGTTGAGTTTCATTTACTTATGTGGTTCTGGCATGAGACTGTTGAGGTTGCCAAAAAAATTATTTGGAAATGAGAAACATTGAAAGATTATTATTAATGTGGTTTGCTTTAATGGCTTTTGTTAGATGGCTTTCTTGTCCGGCTGCGGATATGGTAGACGGATCGAAAGTTCTATATTTCGAGCAAGTTAGTATTCTACACATGATTTACAACATGTCATTTCTCAATTTTTATTTAACTAGTCTTTTCTGCATGCAATATTTGATTGTCTTTGTTTGCTTTCTTTCAGGCATTTTGGAGAACTCCTCATAAGCCATTTAGACAGGTACATTATTAATTGAATTCCTGCTAGATTTTGTTATAGTTGTGCCATTTCTTTAATTTAGACAACTATACCGCTTGCATTCTGGCATGCTTGTTTAGCACATTTTTTTTTTTGATTTTGTTCTACAGTATAAATTCAAATTATCAATACGTACCTAAATCTAAAGAATATGTTGCATGAGAATATGTTTTCCGTCCGTCATATATATGCATTTTTAAGACTAGGAGTATTTTTTTCTTGCACTAGAAAATGAGTATGTGTGACCCATCAACCAAGAGGTTGTGGGTTCTCATCGAAGTTGACACAGCTGTTAAAGTGACACTTACACCAAACACCTATTTCCAATTACAGTTCGTGACAGGTTAAACTATCCACGTTTTATTTTGTTGTCATTTCCTTTGTTTCATGCTTCAATTTATATGAACTGTAATGTATACCAGCATAAAAGTGATTCTTATTTGAGTGAAAGAAGATAAATATATGGATTTTGATTTCTGATTGTGGTGATAATCTCTATCAGCTGTCTCATTGCAGAGATTTTCTATGGTGAAGCCTTGCCCGAAGGAGATGAAGTGTGATGTTGAGGTATTCAATAGTTTTTTTTTAGCTCCTTACACGGTTAGCTTTGTTCCAAAAATTAAGCTTTTCTTCTCTGGGATGCTCATTATAAATACAAGACTTCCCTTTTTAGCAAAGTGGAATATAACTTAAACAAGGTTTAACATGGTTACATGGTGCTAATTTCAGAAAATTTCGATAAGGTTAACTGCTTACATTAGCTTATTAGAAAGCGTCTCAATTGAAATTTGCATCTTTGTTTATTAGTCATTATAACAGCATATTTAGTCCACATGGTGTCATTATTGAGGGTGTTTTAGATACATGACTACTAGTTTAACCCTTCCATTAGACTATCAAAGGCTATACATATAATTATGTTTTTAGATTGTTGATACTTGATTTTCCAATGTAGGGATAGTTACAAAGTTTGGGTAAAGTTGTAGAGCTTATAACCTCTTATGCCTTAGATTCTCCAGCTATGTTAACACTTAAATTATTATATACTCCTGTAGTATAATGAAATTGTAAAAACCTCGTATGAGATAGGCACAAAGATGTTGCTTTCGAAAGGTCTTAAGGTTTGATGCTAACAGCCATCAACTATTGTATATCATGTACAGTTGAGTACATATGCCATTCGAGATGCAGAGGAGTACAAAAACTTTTGTGATCGCCCTAGGAACCAGCGTCCACAACCTGAAGAAGTAATAGGGGTAAGTTTCAGTTCAGATATATTGTTACTTTCGTATATTTTTGAAACACTACATATCAATTTAGGAACTTATTTATTGGATTCTAGATATGAGGGTAATTCTATGATTTAGTTGTAATTCCAGTAGTGGGTTTGGCATTAAAAATGGGTTGGGTATTAAAATTTAGAACTAATTAGTGCTGCTTCTTTGGTCTTGCTCTTCTCCGTTTCGGGAAATGAATACTACTACTTTGGAAATTATCATATCCCCAGTGACTTTATCATCATTCCTCCAAGGTTAGGCTCACTGGATTTTGTGAGATTGCTTTCGTTGGTTTCAGAAACTGGCAACTCTAGGTAGGAAAATGGTCATGTTAATAAAGCTTTTAAATGTCAAAAATATTATTCGATAATGTCAGAATGGGAAATCTTATGGACCAGATAAAATCTTATGACTAAAAGTCGATAGCATAAGAATTCCGTGTCAGGTGACAATTGGGTGTTTCGAATGAAGTTTTAATGAAAAGGGGATGCTAGGTTTAAACACAGCCATCAAAAAGATACCTGGAAGTTATAAGAACACTACTTAAGTTTTCTTTTTACAATCATAGACATTCTCTTTAATTATTTAATTCTTACTTTATTCTAAATAGGTGCCAAAACTAGCTGCTATGTCAAAGAGTGCGCTAGTATATCAATACAGATGTATTTTCTCTTAGCTCACAATCTTATTAACAATGCAGGATGTAGCGGAACATCTAACCACCATATACCTCAAGCGCTGTGAACGAGGGAAACGGTGTTTGTATGAGGGTTCAACACCGCCTGATGGCTTCCCAAATTCATGGGTACTTAACCTTATAATCCTTCTTGTTTACTCTTCGACATATGGGTTGTTTGGGTTTGTGTTTTAGAATTGATTATCTAACTTTTTAGATCTCACATAGTCAATTTTTGGATAATAAGTTTTGTACCTGCTGCAACAAGACTAATTATCTAACCGTAAAATAAAAATACCCTTTTTCTCTTTCTTTTAACCCAAATTGAGAATTTTGATTCCATTTCACATAATGTATCTTTTTTGAAAATGACTTTTTGGGTCGTTGTATTTGTTAATCCTGTAAATTACTAAAATTTTCTAATCACTTAAATATCTGATGATTTTAAAAGCTTCAAACCCAGAAGCACATCCAAATACCTGTATTTTCTATCATGTATATAACCTTTTTCCGTCCGTAAAATTGTTCAAAATTCACCTTAGCAGAATGGTGCGTCGTATTGTACCTCGGAACTTGCTGTCTTGAAGAATAATGAGATCCATACATGGGATAGGGGTTATGACGAGGAAGGAAAACAAGTGAGTTTGCGATACTATTTTAATGCCTTGCAAACAAATATATTCTTATAGTTTGAACAAATTAATGAATTATAATGCAATTCATGATATGCTTGGTCAAAATGGGGGCAATGGATAATGAGTTAGTACGATTTTGTTCGGGCGGGTTGAAACGGGCTGACCTGCCAACACTTGTTCTATATATCTTCCAATTTATAATTATTCAATATATATTATAAGATTACAAAAACTACTTACAACAATTCAAGTTTTTTAATAGAAGGTTGTTGCTTTTACCACAAATAATTTTTTAAACCGTTTGATCCCGTTTCAGAATAACACAACCCGAATTGATGAGTTTTTACATAAATAAGTGAAAAGTGCTCTAATATATCAGATTGCAGGTTTGGGGAGTGAAGAATGGTCCTTATGAATTCAAGCCTGCACCTGGACCTGGACCTGCATCTACTTCTGTTGATATATTATCTCCTTTAAATTTCCCTCCTCTTTCTATAGGTAAAAGGATAGAAGGTTCTTTTGTTCTTCAAGAATAACTACATGTGTTAGATTACCTATAATATATATAGCTACACAATGTAACATTCAATCTTTTTTATTCAATGTCCAAATATCGTTATTGATCCATTGATGAAGTTGATATATGCATTGGCTATCACTGTCTCATGTTTGTTGATCCTCGATAAATGTTCTTGTTTTCTTTGAATGTGTATAGTACTTGTGTATATGTAGTACTATGAATATAGGTGGTTTGCCTTAATTGTTGCAGATAGGACAACGTTTGTGGTCTGTGACTTTCTTTTTTAGATCAAAGATTGACAATGTTAGTAACCTTCATGTACTGACAACTTCAGGAACATGTATGGGGAAAACCTCTCCAGGTTATGCTAAGTACATTCGAGTTAAAATACTCATCATATCCAAATAATTTGAAAAAGGAAAATCTCATCTATTATCTTATCCATTTACCCGTTTACTGACAGTGTCAGTGACCTTCATATTTGTAAAATTTACCGTGTTGGTTTACATACTATTTCCAGTCATTTTTGTAACCTTTTCTGCAAAGAATATCTCAAAATTTTGGTAGTTTTTGTAGCTATGTATTCCTGCTAAACTGCATCAACTCTCTGCTTTAGTTTCTCAAGTAAAAACATTTCTATCTTCTTAAAAACTACATTTTGTTTGATATCATCAATACACATACTGTGAGCAGCAAAGACATCCTTTCACAAAGAGGAAGACATTCTTTTACAAAAACTCACGAACGTTTTAACTTTTAATATATACAAACCATCTCGATAGTGACTTAGTGGTAAGACGATCTAAAGATATTGGTAAGACGTAGTCGTGGGCAAAAACCGGTTTTTCGGTTAACCGGTTACTACCCTACCCTAACCGGTTTTGGGTAAAAAAAAAAA
>JAOEHQ010035638.1:0-12810 GCA_025447715.1 Asclepias incarnata | reverse complement strand
GAAAAACCTAAATAATAGATTTTAAAAAAAGAAAAGAAAAAAGAAATATATTAAATGAAGAGAGAGAGGCGGGAAAACATTTTCAGGATGGGTTCTGGAGGTGCCAATTGGCTTTTTCAGAATCCTGTTTTAGTTAATAGATAGATATCGGTGTATAAAAAATGTATGCATGTTTAAATAAAAACTTATAGCTCCGAGGCTATGTATATTTCTCTCTTTATAATAATTGTGAATTTGTGATGTCTAATCTTTTAGTCAACTAGTTATACATGATTTGAGTTCATCATTAAATACATTTAAGCATGAACACTTTTCGAATTAATTATCAAGAATTAACATAATTTACAAAAAAAAAGTAGTATAACATGATGATTTATGTTTGGGCTGTACACTTTAAAAATAGAATACATCAACTATTTTGTCAACTTTTTATTATTTTTGTAACTCGTCTAGACTTGATTAACGATCCCCACCTATTTATTCATAATGATTAAATAAACAAAAGTGAAACATCATTTTCTTATAATCATGTGGTCCGATATATAAGCCCATCAAGGTCGATTATCGCATAGCTCGAGCGAAGTTGTTAAATTTATTTGCCCCGTTATCATTACCGGACGACCCATGACACCCCGTATATAAATTTATTTAATATATGTGAGGATGATAAAAAAAAGGGAAATCTGATCGGCTTTGGGGGCCGTTGCCAATGCCAAACGCTGACCCCAAACATACCGGGATAGTTGGAGCAGCGCCTTAGACGACACCCATACTGAGTGCTTTTATCATTGAGTAAGAGCATGACTATTTGCATCGTATCTTTTGCATACCTTATTTGTAATGGGATTAGATATTGTTATTGTCGTATCTAAAATCAATCATATAAAAATGTAAAAACTATTATAGGAGAAAATATTGTAACCCAGAGAGACAAATTAAAGAGAGCTTCTGCAAAAGGCTTTCCCTCCCACCCAATTCTGCTTCAGTGACTTTAGTGTCCTTTTCCATTCTAGACAACAACAAAAATAAAAGCAACAAAGCATATAACAGAAAACAACACTTTTTCAGTCACACACACCCATTTTTATGCTTTAACCAAGACAACATTCAACAAAAATAGATGGAGTGGTATCGCCATCATGTGACCACATGGACTCACAGATGGAGGCTGCAGGTCACATGTTCGAAACTTGCCAAAGACAAGGGGAGAAATTATATCTTGTGATCCATGTGTGAGATAGTGACTTACCGGCAAGTGGAGAAATTATATCTTGTGATCCATGTGTGAGAATAGTGACTTACCGGGCATGAGTTCTATACGGTATGTGTTCTGGATACCAAGACGGTACATGAGACCAGAGGGTTCCTACCCATTTACCCTTTTCATTCAACAAAAATAAGTAAAAAATATATCAGTATCATTATTTCCACTCATTTTTTGTACTATTTGAACAAGTAAAGAATCTTTATAATTAAATAATCTGCACTACATTCCCTTATATGGGCATTTTGTTTGATTCTATCATACTCTAAACATACTCAACTAAAGTTAGCCATGTGTGTCATCATTTGTGTTTTCATCAAAACTTCTAAAAATTTTAATTCTGCCAATACATTTTAGAGTTAGTTCATTCACTTGTAGTTGCATATCTACACCTCTTGCAGTGCTGCCACGAGCCCATTGTTTAGACACGGACAACGTTCAATCACTATGGGAGCGGTGTACATGTCCTTCTTCATGGGTCTGATCCGTCCCACCATGTAACCGTACCTAAACGTGACAAAAGAGCATACTTAATCAGAATTGTGTATCTCGGATCAATTCCGGTTAGAGTTAATATCTTTAAGGTGTAATATAAACAATTTAGCTAAACATGAACGGGTCAGACAGTTCAAATGAGTTCTTTGAAAAAATAGACGGGTCAAACTAGTCAAAAGTTGCCAAGATTCAGAAGATAAAATCATTAGTTTATGAAATCATATAAGTTTTGAAATCATATTTAAATTTTAATAGTTATAGAAAATTGGTAAATAGGTGTTTTGAATCAACCAAGACTAACCCTCAAGAAGTAACTAAAATTATCTGTTTTGACTCCTTACCCATTGTGCCCAACCCGCACATTTTACCAACTCTAATGAACATAAACAAGAGTGAGAGCGTACAATTTTGTGCCGTGAGTTAGAAAAAGCAGAGTTCAGTGTAGCCGTTAGCGTATGGCAAAAGCTCCTCTACTTCGATTCTAGAGTTAGAACAGCTCATGGTTCTTCTATAACGGCTATGTACTAACTCAACCTCAGCCCAAAATAAGCTGTATACTGGTCTATGATCAGAGAACCTAGATTCGCCACGTACATAGGATAACTGATGAAGACCTCTTCCATACCACAAGATACGATCACACCTTCATATGATAAATTTAGCCATATTAGTAAAGGTAGCTTTAGGCACAAGCAGTTTTATATCATATAGGGTGTAAATACCATGTGTAAAATTTTTATTACCATGCGGGCGTTCTTCTTTTTTCCTTATGGTGCAAATTGTCACCCGTATATCTATCTGAATTGGTCAAGTACTTGTAAGTTGGTGGAAAATATATCTTCCCTTCTTTCCATCCTCGGAAGACACGTCCTCTTCTTTGTTCAATTCGCAGCTGTAAGAATAAACATTTCGTAGGTAACCAAAGTATATATTGCTTATACAGGTATTATAAGGGGTGATTCGGGTAAAATGGGTTGGACTTGTAAAATCGAGAAATTTAGCTTAAAAAATGACTCAAATGGGCCAAAAGGGTCAATGTCAAAAGTCATCCCATGGTAGAGTTCTAATTGAATAAAACATCTTTAATCAATTTACTTAAAACAAGATTTTCTTATAAATTTTGCCATCATTATTGACAAACTTGATTATCTGTCTAAAAATGATCAAGAGTTTTGGACAGCCAGTGCTTTTGGGTCAAATCAATCAGGCATGTACCTAAGCATAATTTACCCACCATTTGTAAAAGTGAAGGCCCGGAAAGAATATACCATACCTGATCTTTCTCTAACAATGCTCTCCAATTTTGCATCTCAACAAGTGCTTTTGCAGACCGATAAGAGAGGGCAATCCGGTAATTCAGATCCCCAAGCCATATAATTCGACTGAACCAATGTACAAATGATCAGAATCTAAGCAACTACTTATTCCGATATTCTTTTTCTTTGATTCAGTCAAAGTAACTAAAGAGAATCTAAAGAACTACTGTAAAATTTATAAATAACTATATACAAATTATTAAATAATTCGACAAGGAAGCTAATGTATGATTTAATAGTTATCTTACTCGTGTTCAAGTATTGTTTGAGGGGATTTATCATCTTTGATGCCTTGAACACGCGGGAATTTTGTTTTCTTAACGATTTCCATAAAATCAGCATTCCTTCTTAGTTCATCACCTTCTTTCTGGCCAGAAGTCAAATGACTACATACGAAGCAAAAACTCGTTTGGTGCAACAACATACTCACCGAAACTGACCCCTGCAAGTACAAAACAGGCATGTTAGTCATTTCAGTTTCTCAGTATATAATTTGTAAGTTGGATATGAGAAGATCATTAGAGTACCTTATTCCCAAGATAACCCATTAATCCTCGGCCAACACAAGACACTTTCAAGTTACTAACATGTTCCCTCAAATCACTTCTTACCCACACAGTAAGAAAAACACCAACCATTTGTTTACTTGCAACCACAGAATAGCTTGAATGACCGTCTTCCATGTTGGAAACTGGCGAATTCGAATTTGGATTTTGTAAATCTTCCATTGGGCCATAATCTTCATCAGATGAACCCCATCTTGAATAATCACTAGGTCTTTGACCATACGAGTAATTACTCGGTCTGTGACTTGCCGAGTAGTCACTCAGCCTGTGACTGGCCGAGTAGTCACTAGCTCTGTGAGTTGCTGAGTAGTCACTCGGCCTGTAACTGGCTGAGTAATCACTCGACCTGTAATTGGCCGAGTAGTCACTTGGCCTGTAATTGGCCGAGTAGTCACTTGGTCTATGTCCAGAAGATGAATAGTCACTTGGTCTATGACCTGAAGAAGAACAGTCACTTGGTCTTTGACCAAACATAGCCCGGTCACATACACTATATCGTCGGTCAAGATGTGGTTCATTTTCACTTCTCCAACTATGAGACGCCTGAAATGACCTTCGATTATGAAATGATGAATTTTGATGTCTAATTGAACCCTCAAAATCAGCATCATATTCAGCCACTGGATCAGGAGCAGGAGAAGGCGTATAGCACCCGTTTCCCCCTCCAGACCCAGAACGATTATTCAACGTTCTTCGTATCAAAGACAACCATTTCTTGGCAGGACCATTGTCTTCAGCACCAAAAATATTCGCCGCATTTAAAGGAACAACCTCTTGGAATCTAAAATAACAAACAATCAAAATTCAAATCCAAAATACAAACCCCAGAATCCGACCAACAATAAACGTCGAAAACAAATCATACATATTTATACACAGACATATATACATACCCAAGAACATAAATATCTGCAGGAGGGGCAGCATGTAACCAATCATCAAGATTCATTTTACTTGAAGGTGATTTCCCTCCTACATTCCATGTAGCTGAAAAAATGCTGCAAAATTTAAAACACTAATTACTATTAGTGAATGATTATAAACAAGTCCAATGTCAAAATAATGAGATTTTATAACATAATACCTATAGTTTTGGACATTTATAATCTGAGGGTCATCAAGATTAACTCTTCCCCATCTTCGAGTTTCGGTACCTTTGTTCGTTTTCTCTGTTTTTGATTTCTTGACTGCAGGTGGCTCTCTTTCACTAAAGCAACCTATATATGATCATGAACAATATATATCAGACAAATATAACAAACAACATGAAGCTAGACAAAAATATGAAAAACCAACCTCTAGATTCATCGGTTTTTGTCTTGATATTAAACCATTTTCGAACAAGTTTTTTAGACCAAGAAAACTTGTTGGTTTTGGTACATGTATCTGTTGTCATTGCTTGTTAGGCAAAATGAACACAACAAGTGAGATGTTTGTAATATATATATATATGGATATATGGATATAAAACATATATATGTAATGTGTAAGTAAGTATTATAGTAGTAATAAAGACAGAACAAGTATTTAATTAAGGAAGGGTGGGTTGGCACAAAGACCAAAGAGAGACAATGTTGTTTAATGTGTGAGAAGTGAAAATAGGGAAACATTAAAGTGAGGGAGTGTAGAGTAGACATGGCTGGTTGGTTGTGGCAGGAAAAAAGAATTTGAATGGAATAAAGTGCAAGAAAGAAAAAATGGGTTTAAGGGCTGGCCCATGGTGGTGTTGTGGGGGCAAATGGGTCAAATTTGACTTGCATATTGTCATATTGAGGTGATTCATTGGCAAACAAAATAAGGTGGTCATTTGGTTTCCCAACCAAAGTTAATAAAGTAGATTATATAGATAATGGTGAAAGATAAAAGAGATATATATATATGATATTTAGTACATTTTTGCTTTGATTTCCTCATTATGAAAGAAATGAAAAGAAAGCGTTAAGCGTATGAAATGTAACATGTTTATGTTTGAATATATGGGTCAAAGTTACTTCATATTCGTCTTTTAAATGACTAATATCCAAAATAATGCCTTTCAAAAGTAAAAAAATATCCAAAAAAAAAACAATTTATTTAGTTTCATAGTCGATATGATCCAAATTAGGAAAATCGTATGTATGCATGTCTTGTTGGTTTATTTAAAGAAGGTTCTATGTACATATATAAACTTGTTATGTTATAAACACAATAATAATGTTTTGTTTTATACAGAACTTTGTTATAACTGTATTTATATCTATACTATTATATAAAGCATTTCATTTCTTCCCTTTTTCTCAAAAGATTATTTAATATACCTAAAATGCTCTTTACTTCTTTTTTTTATTATTATTTTAAACATATTCACTTGATATACCTATAATATCCTTAATGAAATTAATTTACACCATCTATCCCTTAACTCCTAATATAACTACACTACCTCATTTACATCAATAACCTACACTACTCACCGTTGTCCGCCACGCCCGCCACCACCGCCACCAGGCCCACCACCACCACCAGTCGCCACCACCACCATCCGTCGCCGCCACCACCACGTCGTCGCGACTACCATCGCCACTGCATCATGCGGGTAGCCGTCTAGTATTTCATAATGTATTGCTTTTTTTTGAACGAACATAATGTACCACTTTTATATGTTTTGTATAGAAAATTTATGTATTTTCATCATTTTCTTTAAATATTTTACCCAAAAAAAAAATCCCTTTGTATATACTAGCATGTACCCGCGCAAAATGCAGAGAACAAAACATTTCGTAGTCGGACGAATGGTGGTTGTCGTGATTCATTTTGCTTCGCGACTCGGTGTATTTATATGGCTAAATTAAACTATTAAATAGTTGTGTTAAATGTACAAAGTATAGGGTGAAATTAATGGTTGTAATCCGTTGTAATGATATTTGAAAGATGAGTGGTTGAAATTAAAAGCGATAATAAGGTGTTAAAATATGAATGGTTGTGATGGATTAAGAAATATATTAATTTTAGAAACTTTAAAATCTAATGAGTTACAAGGTTTTATAATTAATTGCCTCACGGTTCGAAGGTACGTACGAGGTCTACAACATGCTACCCAACACATAAACACATATGTTTATATATTGAAACATGGATTTAAGGAACGTCTATCTCACCCCTTGTGAATAGTATGCAGGGATGTCTCTTAAGTAGAGCAAAAAGGACCCAAATCCCGTGCCTAAATTTTTTAGGGGTGTAAAAATGTTTAATTAACAGCCTTTAAATATATAGTAGTTTAGTGGATTTTAAACCCACATTAGATACATTTATAGTAGGTTTTATTGTTTTAAGTACAACAAATATTAATAGCATCAAGGGATGGTTTGGTGATTAAACCTTTTATAGGTTATTGATGATACCACCCGTAAAGCCCACATATAAAGAATCACTGTTTTTTTTTATTGTTTTAGTGACTTTTTTGTTTTATAGATCCTGTCACTGTGATAAATCAACAATCATTGTTTTATAATTTGTCGACTATTATTTTAGGGGTTTATTTTTTCTCTTGTTCTGGGCCTCAAATTTTTTTACCATTCTTTGAGACGACCCTGAGTATGAAACGACTATTGTTTACGCCAAATACCATTCTTTGAGACGACCCTGAGTATGAAACGACTATTGTTTACGCCAAACGACAAGGCCAACATTGGAAACAATATAATATCATAATCGAAGGTAGGACAAATAAAGGCATAAAGCTACTCGTGTGTTTGGAAGAGTTGTCCTTAATGTGTTAGATAGTTAGATGCTAGTTTTATAAATTTCTTTTGAATTTTAGGTGAAGTACATGTAAACTTATTAAAGTAGGAATTATTGTTTGCCTTTCAAAAAAAAAAAAAAAAAGAATTAAATGTTCGTTTTCTAGCTCAATAAATGTGTGGGCTTAACACTGATAAGATTGACAGAAAATAAAAGATATATCTATTTGTGGAATTGATTAAATATATACCTAATATTTGCTATCTACATCAACATATCACTATATTGATACATTACACATTGTAGATATATATATTTTTTTTGATGTAAATAAGATTTTGATGTAAAATTTATCTTTCATCTATTCGGGATATCCAATGGAAAGTGATATTTGTACCATAAATATTGATATATTTACCACACAGTATAATTTTTAAAACACATTTTACAAGCAAGTAAAACAAGTTTGTGGTAATAAATCAAGAGTGGTACGAATATCACTTTCCATATCCAATAGTCTGATGCTATTAGTCGTTCCATAATTGGTTCAATTTTCATTCTTTTTTTTAACGGCTGGAAATTTTATTACTTTAACACTTCGACAAGAGCTGAAGCTAAAAAACTACAATATTTTTGCTGACTTATATGCAACCATCATGAGTACTATTTTTGCTTAACTTAGCTGATCAAGTGATTAATATGTTCGTTTGTTTTGCTTATATAATTAGACTAAAGTTAAAATACCTTAACTTTTAAGAAATACTAGCGTGGTACCCGCACAATGTTGCAGCAGTGGTGGTGTCGGCGGCGGCGGCAGCGGGTTGTGTAGGTAATTGATGTAAAGAGAGTAGTGTATGTATTTTAATAGTTAAAAGATAAATGATGTAAATAAGTGAGAGGGTATATTGGTCATTTCACATATCCAAAAAGTGTAACTTTTCAACATGGGATATCGATCTATAATTTTTATAAAGTAGTATAGATATATATTTTAATCACTATGACACCTAACTTTTGTTGGGGTTTTTTAATGGCTAATTTGGATCACTAACTGACCACTGGAGTATCAACATAGCCACCAGTTGTACCACCCAATCATATTCCACCACAAAGTCTCCAATTCAAGAGGAAACCCAATATTTCTGGGAAAACCTTCTTGTGAGATTTGAACCCAGGACCTTATGTAACTAAGCCTTATCCCACAACCAAGATGCCACTTGATCTAAGACCAAAAACCTAACTTTTTAGTTTAATTAACAAATCATCACTTAAAACATGTTTTAAATACTCTAGTTAATATACATTATAAGTAGTGAAAGTTATATGATATATTTGTGTAAAGATGTATGGTACATATACATATATGGTGTATGGAAGCAATGACATATGGCATATAAATTCTCTTTGATCATGGATTATTCAGGGGTTGTTATCTAATAGGACCCTCTAGTGGTCGCTGGTCCCTCCTTGGGTCTCGTTAAAGCGAAAAGGAAAAGGACTCGTGAATCGCCTTGACTAGTCTTACCATGCAAATCCTCTCTCACTTTTTTCACTTCTTTTCTTTTTCATTCTTTTTTACCATTACATATATATGTTAGATTGTTTTCCTTTCTTTTTACCAAATACAAGTATAAGTTGTATGTAGATATATATAGTAGGTGATATAAAGTGTTTATCTGGATATTACTTCGTACTAGGCTTCCTTTTGTGTATTTATTTATTCAATAAAATGTGTTCCGGTAGACTCAATCCGTCGCCCTGTATGCTTGGTTGGTTTTGAGCAGGTTAGTCATCTGTTTCGCGAATATACTTTCATGACCGAGATGCGAAACAGGATCACTAACTGGTTACAGTTTGACATTTCCAATTTGGATCTAGTTGGGTGCGTTGACTGGATTTGTGACTTTCACACGTCCCTAAAGTTTAAACGTATTATGGAAGCTATCTGTTTTGTTTGGTGGTGGTCCTTGTAGAAGCAACAAAAACCGAGTAAGCTGACTGCAGGGTAGAAGTTGGTGATGATATTGTACTAGACGAACAATGTGGTATTTTATTTTTCATTGAATTGTTTTTATATACGTTGTAAGGAATGGATAAAATTAATTTAACCTAAAACATGAACTAGTCTAAGATTACATTGCTATTACAACAATCTGACGACCATATATAATAATTATTATTAGCAATATAATAGTATTGAAAGTAAAGAATAACATAGAAGCTTATAAAGAAAACGATTAATTTATGAAAATAAAAAATATATATATATAAATAAACACATGCAATGATTAAAACATTTGTATTACCTATGTTTCTTTTTTGTTTAATGACACTTTCATGATTAGTGGCCCAAAGCATCATATAAAAGACAAGTTCATATTTTTCAGCATGCTTTATTTTAAAACTTATACTCATTATTTTTTTTTATTTTTTTATTTTTTAACTGAAAACTTATAGTCATCTTAAATTTTATAACTTATAGTCATCTAAAATTTTATAACTTATAATCATCTTAAATTTGGATTTCCTCAATCTGAACATACAAGTTCAATGATAAAACATGAATGGTACTATTCATAAACGATAATTAAAGAAAGGGGGTCGCCTTCAGGAGGATTCGACCTCATCTCGCATGTCGTTCAAAGTAGGACTATTTTTTTTAATTTTTTTTTCAAAGGCGTGAATTACTCGCAAATGACGAGAGTTCTAGCATATGTTGTATTAACCGCGTCCGAGTTAAAAAGTCCCATTGCAGAATGGATCCTCAATTTAAATCTCTCGATGAGAAACCCCTATCACCTAGAGATCTGAAGAGGAAAACTCACTCAATCCCATCATAGATGGAAATTAAATACCTATAGTCACCCCCAAATATGCCAAGGGTAGGATTCAAACCTGAAACCTCTTGTGAAAAACATATCCCCTTGTCACTAGACCATTTGGTGATAGTTGGGTGAAACTAGTCATCACACCGCTCAAATCGGTGTGGTATGGGCTTGGGGTCCTCAGAATGAAAACGCCGAGCAGGGTGAGGTAAAGCAAGAGCTTTTTGTTTTTCTTTGTACAATTTTAATTTTTAAAACTGGTCTCAATTCGTTACCAATGCGCAACAGGGATAAAAGTAATGTGTTGGTCTCAAAAACATTTTAGTTAGATGCAGTCCAAATTCAGCAAGAATAATCCCTCACTATTCACTAATATATCCAAAAGGCATTTTTTACCAACAATAATTGACTAATTGTTAAGGTGTTTTTTTTTTTTTTTTTAATATATATTTATAAAGAAGTTTAATTGGACATTGATATAATTTAGAAAATTGACCCATTTAGAGGTCAACTTTATTTTGTTAAACGGCGACTTAGAGGTCAACTAGTCTAAGAAAAATTGATAAAGAAAAGTCAATGAAAATTTATCATTTAACTAGGTTGTGAAAAATACTCAAAACTTATAAAAATAGTGGATCCAATAATAATGATCACTTGAGTTCATCAATTGTCTTGATCTAAAGAAAAGACCTATGATAGATCAACTAACTCAATTCAGTTTCGTGTCATCACAAATCGAAAAATAAATTGTTGCAAAAAACTTGTAGCGACCAACCGAAGGCAACGACTCTCAGGCGAGGACATGTCGTCGCTAAATACTATTATCGACGACTTTCGTCTCTATTGCCACGACTTTCTTCGTCTCTAAAACCCTAATTTGTTGTCGTGACATTCAAAAAATCTGTCCATGTACGAGAACACAAGTCGAAACCTTCTAAATTGTTTATTTGACATATAATTAAAAAGTACTTAGTAGCTTGAATAAATAAAATAAATAGTACTTTTAACAACCTTTTTTTTTTTTTTGGCTATCTAAAATAGTAGATAGGATTTTGTTCTTTCAAAATACATATGCAAGATGATAAATCTCTTCCGATCGCTAGTTGATTGACAAAAATAATCAAAAATATACGTTTTTGATTTTTTTTTTTTTAACGACATTTTTGGGCTCAGAGCTATTGTTTCTTCATAATGCTATCACTAATTTCAGAGGAAACCTAGTTATTTCTAGGAAAACCTCTGGCTCTAGCCCGGAGAATATTTTACTCACATCCAATTTTAAATCCAAAACGTTAAAGTCTCAAGTTTTCTCAAATATCTGTCCATTTTGTTTATGGTTGGTATATAAGTTTTTGATTTATGTTATTTAATTTTTATGGTTATGAGGAACTTGTAGTGGGGTTATGTATAGGGTTGTCATATTTAAAGCAAAGGTGACATGGTGTGGTGTGTATCTATAGAGTTTTCTTTATCAATGACTTCATATCATTTTCCATTTCTATTTCATAGCATTCATTTCAAACTTGAAATTATAAAAACCGTTGAACTTTGTGTGTCATGATATTAATACTCATATCCACACGAAATAAGTTCCTTTGTTTGGTGAATTCCCATAGAAACGTTAATAAAGATTGGGTGCAAGGGGATTTACCCTGCTAAGATTACGTTAATAAAGATACGATCTATATTTGTGCGGATTCGTTTAGAGTTTGCGATTTCTCTACATGATCGAGATTATTAGCAGCTCTTGCTTTTTGTCAAACCGATGCAAGGGCCTTATGGCGATGGACAAGAGGCATACTAACCATTGGTATGAGGTCTACATCGATGGTTCATGATATTTTTCCATACTAGTGATGGAAATGATTCTTAGTTTTATTTTAATTTTTGAACAAATGATTCCGAATTACTACAAGTAATTTTTCATCAAAGAATCATTGCACAATTTGGAATATATTATTCTATTAATTTTGCCAGGAATTAGTATTAGATTTTTAGTCATGTATTTAAGCATATAATTCACCATCACTACAACAAAAACCACCTTTGGCTGCGACGTAAGTCGTCGCCATATGTGCCATATGTCGTCGCCAACAGTTACGGCGACGACCTTAGCGACGACAAAATTTCGTCGCCGATACTCCGTGACCTAAAGTTTTTGGCGACGACTTTGGCGACGACGGAAAGTGGGCCCCACGGCGGTCAAAGAAAAATGGAAAAGAAATTATAAATTATTCGGCGACGATAAATGTCGTCGCCAAATATTTAAACGAAATAATTTTTATTTTTTAAAAAATTTTATTATTATTTTTAAAATTAATTTAAAAATAATTTGGAAAATATTCGGCCGCGACAAATGTCGTCGCCAAAAATTAAATATTTAATTTCGAAATAAATAAAATTAATTAGAAATAGCTTTCGGCGACGACAATGTCGTCGCCAATGTCGTCGCTAAATGCGTTAAAATGGGCAGAATTTGGCTGCTTTTTCGATTCCCACCCGGTTTTTTCCGGGCAATTTTCTGTACCTGTTTCAACACCTGTTTCCTAGCAACTAAAATGACATCAACTACAATACTAACAACATGAACAAACTCAAATGACGCAAACTCGACATTTAACCAA
>JAOEHQ010035627.1:0-12811 GCA_025447715.1 Asclepias incarnata | reverse complement strand
ATCATGTTAATCCCCTTATTAAAATTTTGCTTCCATTTCCGAATGATCCTCACTTTCATGTTCACAAAATCCTTTTTCGCATCTAGTTCATCAACATAGGTAATTTTGTTGTTGGCCATTGAATAGAAAAAAAGATAAGCAGATTTTGAAATTTGGTAAAAAGATATGAAATGAGTCTCTGTAATCTAATCTCTATATATCTTTATATTTTCAATTTTAAAAAATACACAATATTGCATTTGGTAAAGAGAAATGAAAAAGGGATGTCTAATCCCTTCTTTTTTCCTGCAAAACATTAAATGAGCATGGGGTTGAAATCATTTTTCCCAATTTTATAAAAGAAATTCATTGTTTTAGACGGCATATATGCAGGGGAAGGTTTTTTGCATTTAATGAGCTTGTACTTTCCAATTTGAATTTCCCTCTTTTTTGTTATTATGTACACTATCAGATACAAAAATACCCATGTATATACCGAAGATGTATATATTTGGTCAATACACACACTGGTTTCACCACAAAACACATACGAAAATCATCACCAATGAGCTAAGAATTCCTATGTGGCATTGCTAATATTGTGACACCTAGGATTTGATGAGGTAACTCCTCATCCTCCTTTAGTAGATAGTAAGGATATAAGCACGTTAGCAAAAATCACTAAAGTATATAAATCCAACAAAAGTATATTTGGCTTTGTAATATGTCCCACCTTTAACACTTTATTAGCCAATTCTTTTGAAAATCACGTTTTTTAGGCTTGCATATGTGGTGAACCACATGTACGAAACCCATGCAAAAGCATTCCATGCACATATATCCTCCACCAATCTTAGTATATTGTTGCGTACCACGGATGTATGCTCTCATCCATTGAATATCAACTCTAAGCATATGACCAAACAAGCACGTATAACATCCTCATCTTTGAGAAGATCAAACCAGTCACTATGAAACAAACTTGTAAAGTCACATAAGGTAACCGACTTTGACTGCACATCCCTAAAAACTTGGTCTCGGAATGGAATGCCGCCACGTGAATATGACGACCAATCTATTGGTCCGAATGATAGACCGGTAATAAGGCAAAACTGCTCATGACCAAATTCAAGCTCAAACCCACTTACATTGTATACCAATGGGTGGTGTTCTTCATGAAGATTATAGATCTGAAGCATCAAGTTAACTAATTAGGTTCATTATCTATATATGGAATATCTATCCAATGTCCAAAACAAGTTTCTCTAAACATTTTATCTCTATTAATACCACCCAACTTATCCTTTATAAAAGTAAGAAAACTCATCTTACTCCTAATTGTCAAATCAGCTACATAAAACTATGTTAAGAAAATAAAACACATACAACACTAAGTTAAAATACTCCAATTCATATACAATTCAAAGCAAGACAAAATTTAAAGTCAAATAAAACCAATAGGTATGATGTTTTTTTAAGGTTAAGGATGTAATCACTAGTTCACCAATGTACTTTTCTTTTTGTACATAGTTGCACCTTTTTTTTATTAATATATGTTCCTTACAAACTTTTTAAATTCAAACATGGTTGGTATTGGGTGACCTGTTGACCGGTTCAACAAATCACCCATGTAACAACCATGTACAAATTTAAAAAGTTTGTAGAGAACATCCAAAACACTTAGTTTCTTCATTCGAGTATGTGAGACCAACAATGTCAAGTCTAGAATATTGTTCCTTACAAACTTTTTAAATTTAAACATGGTTGGTATTGGGTGACCTGTTGACCGGTTCAACAAATCACACAGGTAACAACCATGTACAAATTTAAAAAGTTTGTAGAGAACATCCAAAACACTTGGTTTATTCGTTCGAGTATGTGAGACCAACAATGTCAAGTCTAGAATATCGTGTTGTAATCAAAGAATTCTAATCTGGGTAATTAAAAAAATTTATAAATTAATGTAATAATGTACTTACAAGACAATACGTTGAAATCATTATGAAAGTAGTTTAAGCCACAAATATTTCATCTTTTTGATCCGGTTTTGTATGGGGGAGGTTTCTATGTGAAAACCGGTTTCCATAGGAGCTTTCTATTCTTTTTAGGGCTATAGAAACCTGTTTTTATAGTGAAAACTGATTTCCAAAAGGGGGTTTCTAATCGTTTTTCTTAATATTGTATGTATGTTTTTTTCTATTTTATATTTTTCTTCAACATAAACTACCTTCTTCAACTGAATTCTGTTCGATTATGAATAATTTGGGTGAAGTTTTTTGTTTTCAATTTTTGAACAATTTGTTTTGAGGTTTTTGGTTTGAATGATTTATTGGTTTTTGAATGGTATTTAGTAATTTGAATGACATTTGGTTTTTTCACTTAAGTGTGTTTTTATTTTCTCGAGACCGTGCTTTTTTTGCGCCTCTCACCTAAGCCACATTTAGGGTCATTGCGCATTGAGTGCGCCTTCGCCTTTGACAACTATGAGATAATCGGATATAACTTTAATTTGAAATATACATTGTCTCATAAAAATTATCATAGCAAAAATATATATACATTCATCAAAGATATGGGTGTGGCATGATGTTAAAATCCCAGCAGGACATTGCACCATAAAATATTGTTAAAATAAAAATTATAAAAACATAATTACTCAAACACAACTTCAAGAATGTATTGGATGATAATTAGTTGTCTCCAAAACTATCGGTCATTATAAATGACTAAAGGCTTATTCGCATTTAATTTTCAAATAATTTCAACTGATTTCATTTTACGTAATTTTTACTTTTAAAAATTCGTTTGACCACAACAACAACGACCGAGCCCAATTCTAGTATACGCAAGTATGGAGAGGTGATATATAGACAGTCTTAGCATAACATAACAGATATAACTAATCTACTTATTCATATGTAAATAGACCACAATCGGCATCCCTGGCCCTGAGTGAGTTTTGGTCCAAATACACAGTGTGGTCATTCGGGTCAACAATCTCTAATATCATTGTTGTAATCAAAGAATTCTATTCTAATCTGAATAATATAAACAAAAATAATTATTAATTAATGTAAAATGATACTTACAATATGAGGTGAAATCATTATGAAAATAGTCTAGACCACAAACATTTCATCTTTTTCTATTAAAAGCTTCGTCATAACCATAGCTTGTTGGTACCGCGCTTTCGATTTAAGGTTTGCAATATCAGGTGGGTAGCATTTTATAATGGAAGATTAGGGTTTACACTTTACAATATCAGGTAATGTTTATAGTTGGGTTTTGAGGGCTACCTAAATTGGGTCAAGAGAGGGAAAGCCCGTTACCAATAATCCTTGTGATGATAATTGAGAAGTTTATGAATTTTTATGATGTTTTGGTACGTGTTTGTTTTTTTTCCCCCAAGCTTTTTGTTTTTTTTAAAGCAACCATATAACTTTCCCTAAGCTGATTAACACTACCATTTTGTTACTATGTTTGTGATTAGGTGAGTAAGAACTAAGTAGGAAAAAAAAATAACACTTAATGTCATCTTCTATGAGTTTTAAGTTTCAATGTCATTTACATCGGTGTATGAAATAGGTTAAGATGCAAACAGCCTTACTTATACCTAAGGAAAAGAAACTGCTTTCAGACAAAAATAATGAAAACAATCAAGTTAAAAGTGGTTGGTTTTGTTTTTCGTTTTTTGTTTTTCTAGAACTAAACAGTTTTGATTTCTTAAAAAAAAAACTACAAATCACAAAAACGAAATTAAACTGGATATTTCTCATATTTGAAATTTATATCTTTTTAAGTAAGAATAATCTTAGGTCTGTCCAAGTCATACATGTACGAGAGTGATCTTTTGGTATTACTTCTTTTTTACGGGAGTCCTGTAATTTCATTTTATTGTTGATGATATATTTACATGGTACACCACTTACCTAAAAAAATTTATATCATTTTGTTGTGTTTATTACTAGTAAGCCATTAATATGTCGACGTAATTAAAGTTTTGACATTTCAAGTTTGTGATTTTATCCAAAAAATCGACGCAAACCGACCATACTCCTCAATAGTCTATAGACTTTGGGTGTGCATGTTATAACTTATAAGGTGAGATTCTATTTTGGTATGTGGGTAAATGAAATACTAGTGGTCTAGTGGATCTCATTGATTAATAAACAAGATTAATATGATTTAAATCTTTAAAACCTATTATAAAGAAGTATATATGTATACTAGATTATTTCCCGCGAAATACGCGGGATAAATATATTAAGTTTTCATAATAACAGAATTGCTATTTTTTTTTCTAATAATTATAATATACATAAAATGCAATAAAAATTATTCATAACTTAAGTTTTTGTTAATTAATTCATTTATTAATACAATTTTGTAATTTATTGGAAGATTGTTTATTTATAAAATGATACATGTATCATGTTATATTTATACTATTAAACTCCTTTACGAGGCTGCAACGAATCAAACAACACTAAAAAACCCCCGCTGCATTGCGCTCGCAGTAGATACATAGAAAGGACAAAATACAAAATGATATATGAATCGATCAATCCATTGTACATTTTGAAAGTTGATTTTTAAAAAATGGCTAATTGTAGCATCCTTTAATCGACACGTAGCATTGTAACATCCTTTGTTCGACACGTAGCGAAATATTGAAGTGAAAAATTTTTTTAATCTATATTAATAAATAAATTATAAATTTTAGATACCATTTATTTATAATTTATATAAAAAAAAATCAAAAAGTGATTTTAAAAAAGATGATATAAAATAAATTAGTCAACCAGAATTTATCTAAATCGTTACCATACACTATCTGTATATTCACACGGGTTTAGAGACTAGTTATTATATTCTTATAAAAATTGTTCAAATCGAGCATAATCTTAATCTTAATCTTATTATATACTAAAAGAGAGTTATTCTAGCCACTTATTAACCAATCGTAACTCTCTATTTCCTCAAATTAGCCTTTGCTTATATCAATGTCTATTAATTAATCAAATATATAATGTTTATGATATATATTATTTATAGTTTAAAATATATTATATAAGATACATCACAAAAATTTTAGGAAAAAAAAAACTCCATATTTCATAAGGCCAAAACATACCATATCATAATTATTACTTTATTTAATTTGATTAGATACAATATTATATTTTAAATGTATATTAACTAATTATTGTTGAACTAAATTTATATCTAAAGATTGAAAAAATACACTTAGTAATAAACTTTATATATAATCTATTCAAGTTTCTTTTGTGTTTTTTTTTTGTTTTTTTTTTTTGTCACTTTCATAACATCATTCTTATACGCAATACCAATAACATTATCATGTTCTTATTGAAATATTTAGTACATGTTTCGTCCAAGAATAATATCAAAGATACTATTACTAATATTGCAAAATAAGAATGTAATACATCATATGCAACAATAAAAAATAAAATGATAGTGACGTAGATTTTGTAATACTCAAATATCGCTAAGCAAGTCAGAGTTTATAGAACAACTTCGACATGCATATTTTTAATAAATATTTCAATATAAAACTCAAAGTTCTAATATATAAACCAATTTATTCAATATTAAAAATATTAAAATAAATTTTAAAACAGTAATAAATTAATATCTTCATACTTTTTAATACTCATAATATTAAAAGACATGAATGATAAATAGATAACTTAATATACTACTTAGTTTGATTTTTAATTATATAATTTATATCATCATATAAATCAAAAAGATATAATTCAAAAAATATACTTAATAACATTATGGATCGTCAAATATTTATACATAACCCGTGTATTTATACAGGTCTACATCTAGGAAAATAATAACGAACAAAAAAAAATAAAAAATCTATTTTGACATTATTTGCAACTAGGCAAGTGGGTATGGTACTTCGTCTAACTGTCTTGCGATCATTATTTCGTAATCTAAACTTTTTTGTTTACGTCATCATATTCTTATTTAAAAAGTAACTTTCTTCTTCATCAAAACTTCTAGCCAAATGTTTTAGCCGGAACTTTGCCTGGATTTTCGTCAGAATTTCACCGGTATTTTTGTTGGAAAAGAAAATCTCCTATCGGATAAGATGGGGTTGACGTGGATACTTACATGAAATGTCACGTTAGTGAAAAACTACTGACTCATCAAATCATCCCTTTATTGGTTTGATTTTTTTTTAAATGACAGAAAGTAAACTATATTAATAACACAAAAAAACATCTTGCAAGCTGCTAGAATAAAACAACTCATTATTCTAGAAAAGTAGAAATACAATGGAAAAACACATACTAGAATCTACTTGTGGCTTGAAATTTATCATGAATTAATTTGTTTGTTATGAAATTAGTGTTATCCGGATATTGATAAAATCTAAATTAATTGTCTCTTTCTATACAATTTGACCAATATTGATATAGTACTATAGTAGTAATATTTTTGTGGAGAAACAAGAAAAGAATTAGGTTCAGGATCAATAAGAAAATACAATGCGATTATTGTTTTTCAATAAACCATTTGACTTAATGAATACATTATACATTCTTTTTAAAATATATATTTATATATTGATCAACTTAATCATACATTTAAATTTTAAATCCATATGTAATATATATAGTCGATAATATTTCCCTTATGTTATTGTAGACGATGTACGAGAGCATGAAGATAAGAGTTGAGAACGTGGTTGAAAGAGGTGAAGTATGTCCCGGTTATATTACCAACGAAGCACAAATTCTTACTTTCAATAAGTATCGAACTCCAGGATTTACACGCTCGAACCATCCTGCCATTATTCAGGTACTCCTATTTTTAATCAGAAAACATCAATGATTTCGGAACTACAATATATGCAAAATGTGATTGAGTTATCTATATTGATAAGCTTCACCATAGTAGCTTAGTGGTGATAACATATCACATAAAACGGATGTCAGATGTTCAAATCACACCCTTTGTCCCTTTAATTATCGTGTTACATGAATCGGCTGTTTTTATTTATCTATATATAGATATCAGATTTTGACTATTTCGCCATTTAAAAAAGAAGAGAAAAATGCTTTAAAAAAATAAAATACAAATAACATATTGTACACTACTACGGATTAGGAGTCCCCCATTATTTTTCTTTTTACATTGCATGTCTGAGTAGTCTTGCTTTTTATTACTTGTATGTGCGATGTAGTGCTCCATTGTTAACTAGATAGCTTGTTCACAAATACGCGACATGTCGTGTATATTAACTAATGTGATACACTGTCACATTATTTGTAACAAATGTTATATTGTTGTTATATGAAATCATCATAGTGTCTCTTTACCCTATATGGCTATATATATAAAATAAGAGGCCATATATATATATATATAAATTTGGGTTTCACTTTTAGATAATGGTGCTATATATATATATATATATATATATAATATATATATATATATATATGTAAAACAGCTGGAAAAAACTATAAATACATTGTAGGAAATAGGTCAAACAAACAAGTTTGAAAATCGTTTAAAGTGTATTCAAATGGCCTAATTCTTTTTATTCAAAAACATCATTCCATTTCAATATAACATAGTTTTTTTTACTTGTTTTTAACCAATAAAGTGTTAGCATGCGAACTTAGTCTTAACCTATCGACTATGAGATGATGCAATTTTTACTCCTACCCTTTCGTTTTGCTACTTGGGAATCGGAATATACCTTTGTCACGTATCATATGTCTTGGACCTAAATTTACGTCGCTAAAATGATAAGGATAATGATATATATATATATGGTGACAGAAATTCTTAGATAATCTGAATTATATATATATGTATGTATATATTGGAGATAGGTATTGACTGAGAGTGCAAAAGAAAAGGACAACACGGGACACTCGATGCCAAATCTTGTGTATGTATCAAGAGAAAAAAACAAAACTTACCCACACTACTTCAAGGCTGGTGCTCTCAATTCATTGGTAAGACCCCGCATATCTTCTTACTTTTATCTATGTTTGATTTGGTCCGGCGCATTTGAGTATATGAGAAGACATGCAACTGAGCTCAAATTTATTGGTTAAAAAAAAATAAAAATTAGACAACTTAATTGGAAATTTTGTGTGGTACATATTGAGAATTGATATTGATAAGAATAGACAATCTCTTTCTCAACATGGTATTTAAGATTTAAGATTTAAGATTAAAATGGTTTTTAGATTCATCTGATGATATTTCTAAGTTATTTTGACATCAAAGGAATTCAGGGGCCGCACAAGCAATGTAGTTTAACTAGTTAATATATCCGGTCATTGGCCGGTGATAACAAATTGTATTTTATTGAAAGTAAGTTTGGTTAACTATATAATCTATTGTGAAAATAACGAAAGAAACATAGACTCGAATCCGAGCCAGGATTTTTAACGTGCTAACATTTACCACCAGACCACAATACACATATGTCTAAACAATGCAGCATAAATCTGAAGAGTAAGTGTTTGGTCGTGAAAATATAAACGAAAAAAAAGTTGGTTGGTAAATTATAAAAAAATAAAGAGGAGGGGGCAAAAAAAAAAAGTCTAACAGTTTGGTAACTAAATTATATATTTATAAAATATCAAATTATAAAATTATTTTAAACAAAACAATAAAAATAAAGGTAGGTGTTAAATCCCAAAAGAAAAAACAAAAGAAAAGCTGGGACCCACATGCTACTATTTCTAGTTTTACTAGTACAGACATTATATTAAAAAAAATTAAAGATTGTGAGGGGGAAACATGTATGAACCCTTATATATTATATGCTATATCAATATAATACGTTATGGATAGTAAAGTTTCATTTTTTTAATTTGGCCCCCAAACTTTTTTGACTTCTATTTTTGTCCCTCTAACTTTAGTCTTTTTCGATTTTTAACTTGACCTTTTAAGGTTTTTTATTAAAAATAAATAGTTTATGAGAAAACTTGTATTGCTAATTGGACAAAGTGGTCTTGTGCTCCTAACCCCTATACCATGTAATTGTTGGTTGTACTAACTTCTTGCTAAGCTTTTATTATTGATATATCTCATTTTTGCTTTTAAAGGAAAAGGTTTATGAGAAAGATTATTATAGTAAATATTGTCCAATGTGTATCAAACAAAAGGATTTAATGATCAATCTTTTTGATATCGTATAATAGCGAGCAAGAACATTCGTAAAGTTTAACGACGACGATAACAAAATGGAAAACTTTGATGCATTTTTTCTCTTTTTTTATTTATTTTTTATTTTTTTAGATGTTTTGACTTTTATTTTTTTTTTAGAACGGCAAGATAATATAAATAAAAAGGCGTCAAGCAAAGTGCTTGATGACCAAAAAAGGTACAATTACAATTACAATTATCTAGGCATAAAACGAAAAGAGAACTATACACCTAGATACTTCTTGGAACTTGAACTGCTAAGATAGCAAAAAGGATCAAAAAACTCACGCCAATTACGAAAACGAGACGTGAGAAAAACCCTCACCCACAGAGGCCGAGCCACCGGTTTTCACTCTGCGGTGTTTTTGATGCTATCTCAAATAAGTCCCAAGGAACGTAAAAAATCGAACGACAACGATCATCTTACAAGAAGAGAAGTGGGTTTTGGAACCACTTATCCCTTGACATACAAAGCTTTCGACTCCTATTAGAAACCCAAACGTGCGACTGGACCACTATAAAATCACAGAGGTGACCCGAGCGAGTGTTCCCAGTTACGAAGACAGTTTCATTCCGATGCTTCCAAATACTCCAAACCGCACAAAAAACAATAGCTTGAATACAATCTTTTTTCTTGCTGGTGCAATGCATGTTCGAAATTTGCTGAACCAATTCACCCAAAGAAGAGAATGAAGTAAGGTCAATATCAAGCCATTTAAAAATGAAGTTCCACACCCTATCCGCAGTAGAACAAACCGTAAACAGGTGCATTGCTGATTCAACATGGTTCGAACATAACGGGCACAATAAAGAAGGAATATCGATACCTTTCTCCGCCAAGTTTGAGCGAGTGGGAATCCGATCAAGAAGAGTTCGCCAAATAAGAATGTTTACTTTTCTTGGTACTAGGGAATTCCAAATCGTGGAGATTGGGTTGACAGGAAGAAGCCGAGCATCAATAAAGTTCCTAACTTCTTTAACCGAAAAATCGACCATAGTGCCAAGTTGCCAAATCCACCTGTCATTGCTGTTATGGAGAGAAGTGTTATGAAGGACATCAAGCAAATCCATCCATTCGGCACTTTTAACACCACCCCTAATGGGCCGTCTCCAGTTAGAGTGAAAAGTAGACCCATTCCATCTATCCGAGAAAGAGCACCGAGGATTACATTCCAATCTAAAAACGCGAGGAAAAAGAGATGATAAAGTATTCTGACCATGCCAAATATCCGACCAAAAGGATCAATTATTGCCATTACCAAGAGAGATGAATAAAGCATGAAGGGGAACAATCTGATGAACACTTAACTCCTTTGCCACTTTAGAAATTTGAGCCCAAAGGCCGGTCTTAGGCCCACTGTCAGAAGTCCAGGACCAAAAGGATAGCGGTTTGTGAAGATTATTGAGAACCTTAACCCACAAAGCGTTGGGAGCTTGAACGTATCTCACCTCCATTTCAATAAAAGACCTTTATTAAGAGCATCAAGAGAGCCAATCCCAAGACCCCCATTATCTTTACTTGCAATAACGGCA
Source organism: Asclepias incarnata (assembly GCA_025447715.1). Lineage (NCBI taxonomy): Eukaryota > Viridiplantae > Streptophyta > Magnoliopsida > Gentianales > Apocynaceae > Asclepias > Asclepias incarnata. Next base: position 2,083 of record JAOEHQ010035627.1, on the reverse strand, counting down.
TCCCATTTAATCCAATGCATCTTTTTCAAATCGTCAGAACCACCCCAAAAAATTTTTGCACGTAAAGCCTCAAGTCTTTTTCTAATCATAACAGGCATGCGAAACAACGACATGTAATAAGTGCCCAAAGAGCCAAGGACCGAAGAAACAAGCACAGAACGGCCACCAATAGACAAAAGGCTGGCTTTCCATTTCGTTTAGAGAATTTCTCAACAACAGGATTCCATGACTCCAATCTGCTCATATTAGCCCCAATGGGAACACCCAAATACATAAACGGAAACGTATCACTATAACATTTAGCAATATTAGCAAAATGTTGTAATTCAGTGCCATTAACACCAAGACCATATAACTTGGACTTATGAAGATTAATTTTGAGTCCAGAAACCATATGAAAGCAAGAAAAAGCCGTCATAATGTTGCGAACATTCTCCTCATTCCAATCACCTAAGAAAAGAACATCGTCAGCATAAATTAGATGAGATAAGGAGAGATTACCAACCTGTAATCCATGAATATGACCAGAAGCTTTCAAGTCTTCTAAAATCACATGAAGGCCTTCCATGGCAAGAATAAATAAAAAAGGTGCCATAGGATCTCCTTGACGAAGGCCTCTTTCAGCCGTAAATTCAGAAGTAGGACTCCCATTCTAGTAGAATAAAGGCACCCTGAAATCCAGTGAATCCAAAGACGACCAAAACCCATATAATTAAGAACAGATTTTAGAAAACTCCAACTAAGCGAGTCATAGGCTTTGGCAATATCCAGCTTCAGAAACAAAGCTTTTTTCTTCTTCCTCTTGTAGTAATCAACGATCTCATTAAGAATCAGGGGCCCATCAAGAATATTGCGGCCTTTAATGAAAGTAGACTGAGAATTACTAACCACCGAATCCAAGACTTTAGCCAATCTATTAGCCAAAATTTTAGTAATCACTTTATATTGAACTCCGATTAAACTAATAGGCCGAAAATCATCAACTGTCATAGGATTCGAAACCTTAGGAATGAGAGTAATAAACGACGAATTGCAACCGGAAGGGAAGAAACCAGTTTGAAGAAACCGAGAAACAAAAGCAACAAAATCATCCTCAAAAATGTCCCAGTACCGTTTAATAAAACCAAAAGAGAACCCATCAGGCCCGGGAGACTTATCGTTCCCACAATCCTAAACAGCTTCTTTAATCTCCGAGGCAGTAATATCACATTCAAGAGACGTTACTTGATCAGAAGAAAGAGTTTTGAAGCTCCTACTTCTAGATGACAAAGGGATGCAAGGATGTCTCTTGAACTTAGAAGAAAAATGATCCAAAAACACTTTCTTGACTTCGGTCGGATCCTCCACCCAGCGCCCATCAGACTTTATGCCTTGAATGGTGAGATTTTTTCTAGATTTATTCACGTACGAATGAAAGAACCGAGAATTTTCATCCGCATCAACGCACCATCTAACCTTGGATTTTTGCTTTAAATCAAGCGAGTTTTGTAGATCAGCCTCCAAGATTTTATGCACAAGATCTTTTCTTTTAGACAAATGATCATCATCGGCATTACCCATATCAAAAAGGTTGTCCAAGGCAACAAGTTGGTTACGAAGCTCCACCACATCACCATTAATTTTCTTAGCCAACACCCAAGACTTAATCTCAGTTTTGAGATATTTAAGTTTCATACGAAACCGCACTATAGGACAAGAAAACGAAGCCGAAAAATTATTCCAAGAATTTTTTACGAGATCATCAAAACCATCAATCTTAGACCAAGAATTAAAGACCTTGAAAGGCACCGGGCCAAAGTCAATTCGTTTTTGATGAAGCAAAATGGGATGATGATCTGAAATCTCCCGATCAAGCACCGAAGCAAACATATTATTAATAGAAACCCACAAAGAAGAATGAATAAGAAATCTGTCTAGCTTAGCCGCAGAAGAACCACCAACTCTAGTAAACGTATATCCTCCCATAGGAACATCCACTAAATCATTGTCAACAATAAACGTATTAAAGTTCTCAGCATTAGAAGGAGAGTAGGATGAACCAATCCGTTCCAAAGGGCCACGTATAGAGTTAAAATCACCAAAC
>JAOEHQ010035616.1:0-12813 GCA_025447715.1 Asclepias incarnata | reverse complement strand
CCAAACAACCGAAGGAATGGAATTCCAAATTCAATTCCAATGGATTCCAATGGATTCCGCCGAACCAAACGGGGCCTTAAGTTTTACACCAAAATATATTTTGTTTTTTTGAGTTATTCGGGTGACAAATATTTATAAGTATTTGTATATTGGCTTAAATTTTAAAATTTTAAAATATTATCATTTTTAATTTATTATTTAATGTTTATATATTATATATATTGATTTACATAATAATTTTTATTTATAAATATTCTATCAATAAAAAAATACAATTTTTATATACATGTGTTAGACAATTCAAAACCGGCGGTTGACGAAGCCGAGTGCCGGACACCATCATCTTTAACTTCAACCATCAACTATCAATCACCGTACATTGCACGAGTATTATTTCTAGTTTTTCTATAAACATAGGGTCGTAATTTTTTGAAAATAGAAAAATGTTAAAAACTAATGAACAAATCTTAGTACTGGATCAATCACCATCTATGGTAAAAAAAAATGGCTCCCCTTTTCTGCCATGGCAACTTCCTCCGCCGGAGATTCCTCTTCCTCTGCCACCAAATTTACTTCCGTAAATTCCACTTCCAATGTGAATACTTTCGTCCCCACCACCGCTAGAGATGGTGGTGGTGATCGGAGATGGTGGTGGTTGGATTCGGTACAAGCTCCGTTCTTCGTTTTATTTATAAAGGAAGATGGTGAAGGTGATCGGTGATGGTGGTGATCAAAAATAGTGATGGTACTCGGAGATGATAAGGGTGATAGATGGTGGTAGCGATCGGCCATTGATCTAAACCCTTGAACTTGCAAAATAAAGGGTTGAGATTGATTTCTTGATTTTCATCTTGATTTTCAACCGTTTAATTGAGACTTTTACTTAGAAAACATGACGCTTAATTATTAAACCATCACTATTTCTTAGGTATTGATTAGGTCAAATGAACATAGTAACATGTATTTTAGATCAAATTGTGCTTAATATAATTCATAGGGGTATGTATAATTATTAAAATGTTAGATAAATAGTTTGTAAGAATTATTTTTTTAATGTGCAACATTGACATTATTTATTGTTGAATCAGAAAATATACTCGTACACTTGAACAAAATATATCTCTAAGTTTCTGATTACATAAGCGCCTTAAATAGGTAAAACAAGAACTGAAAAATAGAACCACTGCTTGACCACTACTCCAAGTCTCAAAATAGGGAAACACTAACCAACTAACTTGACCACCTACAAGTTTATTTCCAGCAATAATTAAAAGACCAAAACTACTAAAATCAAAACTAAAGTCCACGTGAATAAAGGTAGACCATGACTATGACCTTTCAACTTTAACATCTAGTATTATCTAATTTTGATGATAATTATTCACTTTTATACATTATTTATTTGAGATAAGCATTGTCGATTATCAAGAATTTCCTTACTGTTTAATGTATTAGGTTTTACTTGCTTTTTGTATAAATATACACTACGTGATTGTTATGTTATTATACCGGATTAAAATGTAATATTCACAACTACAACTACAAGATGCATAATACTTTGATTTATTATTAAGACAAGCAATAAATAAAATTCAAAATATAACAGCCTGAACTTTTAATGAATAATTACCAGGATTGTTTTCAAATAAGTCCAAAGCCATTAAATTCAATATATTTTTTTCTACTATAATAATGGGTGAAACATATATATAAACTTTAAACTCTGCTTATAATAAGTGTACAAAGCATCATGTTGATGAAAGAAAATCATGTTGATTCTAAAGAAAGATTAAGTTACGGACAATGGAGTAAAAGCCACAAGTAAACAGGCAAAGAAAGTCTCTCAATCATGCTTAATGGTCATTTGACTCTCGTCGACATGTACCAAAAGTTTTTATATAATCGATCGATTACATAAATTTTAACATGAAAGACATTCGATACAAGATGGGTAATTTTGTGATTTCTATGGGACAAAAGGCACTACATCCATCACTTACAAAATACAATGATCCAAAGATTCATCAACTATACCATAACATTCAAAATGAATAGATCAAACTCAAGTATATCAATCAAATAATTGTACAAGTTCCCAAAATCAGCTGGAGTTATCTTTTGTTTGTCTTATCTTTTATGGGTTTTGGGCGTCGTTGGATTAGCTGGATCTCTGGTTGTTTATACTCTGCTAAAGCTTCTATTCTTATTAATGGTAGTCCTTTTTCTGAATTTTCTTTTGAGCGTGGTGTTCGTCAAGGCGATCCTATGGCGCCTTTTCTTTTCGTTCTGGCTATGGAAGGGCTCCACGTCATTTTGGAGGATCTTAAGGAGGCTGGTTTCATTCGTGGTATTCAGGTAGGTACTATGTAGTTAATAGCGGTGCTATAGCAGCGCTATAGCGGTTAGCGGACATGAGATATAATAGCGGTCAAAATAGCGGTTCCGCTATTAGCGGCGCTATTTTACCGATATCGGTGCTATAGCGGTCCAAATAGCGGTAAAATAGCGGTGCTATAGCGGTTTTTTTTTTTAAAAAATTTTTTTTTTTTGGCCCAATCTTAAAGAAACACTAAATTTTGCAAGTATTAACACTAATGTTTCAAATATTGACACTTTTAAGCTTGACTTTTGATATTTATATTAAGTATAAAGTATTAATTATTATATATATATATAAATGTTGCATAATATTAAAATTACCGCTATACCACCGCTATACCACCACTATAACCAATATCTCAAATATCGGTCCTCGACCGCTATACCGCTATTTTCCGTATTAACTACTTAGGGTAGGTAGTATGTCTTTATCTCATTTGATGTATGCAGATGATGTGCTTCTTATGGATGAATGACCAGAGGATAATTTGCTTAATATCATGACCGCTTTCTCATGCTTTTTTATGACTTCTGGTCTCAAAATCAATTTGCAAAAATCCAAACTTTTTGGGATTGGAGTCCGGGGTCATGACATTGATCACTTCGCTAGACTGGCTCAGTGCTCTAAGGGCACGTTTCCCTTCTCTTATCTGGGGGTACCTATTGGTGCTAATATGATCAAACTTGAGTCGTGGAAACCGGTTATTGATAAGTTTTCTAAAAGATTATCGAGATGGAAGGCGAGTCTTCTTTCTTTTGGTGGTAGGGCTACCCTTGTCTCGGCTGGTCTTGGTTCTTTGGGCTCTTATTTCATGTCTTTGTTTCGATTGCCGGGTGTGGTTAAACGGAAACTTGAGTCATTGCGTGCTAAATTTTTTTGGGGCGGAAGTGATGATGTTAGGAAAATTCATTGGATCAATTGGGAGAGAGTTTTGGCGAGTAAACACAACGGTGGCATTGGTATTGGTTCTCTTGATGCGTTTAATAAAGGGATGCTTCTTAAATGGAGATGGCGTTATGTAAATGCGCCGGATTCGTTATGGGTGCAAGTGCTTCGAAATATTCATAATCCAATTTCATTCTGGGATTGGACTTCTGATGCTAGCATTAAACGGGGCATATGGTATCAAATTTCCAAGGTAGCCACCGAATTGAATAATCAAGGTGTTTTACCTCTGCATACTTTGTCCCTTAGGATTGGAAATGGTAGAATGTCTTCATTTTGGCATGACATTTGGGTTGGTCATACTCCACTTCAGTCTCGATTCCCTCGGCTATATCGGTTGGATCAAGTCAAGGATTGCTTAGTAGCGGACCGATGGAATGGTGAGGTTTTTTATGCTCAATGGAGAAGACCGGTTCGGGGAGGTGTCGAAGAGAGTGAATGGTTGGATATTGTCATCTTTGAATAACATTGCGCTGGTGGATAGGGACGATAAATGGGTTTGGTCCTTGTCGAATTCGCTTGACTTCTCAGTTAAAGATGTTAGACAACATATTGATGATTCTATACTTCCTCATCACCCGATTACTACTAGATGGAGTGGTTTCGTCCCAAAGAAACTTAATATTTTTGCTTGGCGTGTTTTGAATGACCGCATTCCGACTCGTTCTAATATTGCATGCAAAGGAATTGACATCCCTTCCGTCCTTTGTCCTTTATGCATGGCTGCGCCGGAAACTACTAATCATTTATTTTTGGATTGTGCCATTGCTAAAAGACTTTGGTGTGCTATTTGCTGTTGGCTTCAGATTGGTCACATGAATTGTGTAAACGTGCAGGAGATCTTCAAAGTTATTGATGATATGCAGGTCACGTCCATTCAGAAGAATTGTGTTGAGGCTATTTTCTTATGTGTATTTTGGTTTTTGTGGAAGTATCGCAATGAGCAAGTGTTTTCGCCGGCCTCTAAACGCACCACTTACCTTTCCGACATTATCATCTCTCAATCTCATGTGTGGAGCACTGGCAGAAATAGGAAGCGGTTGATTTCGAGGGACGATTGGTTTAAAAAAACCCCTTGCTGTTCTTGTAAAGATTCGTGGGTTTTTGTATCTTTTTGCTTTAGTTTTTCGGTTTTTCCTCCCTTGAGACTTATTCGGGTATGCATCAAAAACATCATAGAGTGGAAACCGGTAGCTCGGCCTCTATTGATGAGGGTTTTTCTCATGTCTCGTGATTGTAAATGGCATGAGTTTTTTCACCCCTTTTTGCATACCTAGCAGTTCGAGTCTCAAGAAGTACCTAGATCTTTCGTTGTGTCGTTGCTTTGATCTTGGTATTGTAATTGTACTGTTATTGGGTGTCTAGTGCTTTGCTAGATACCTTGTTTTTAATTTATATATATTGCCGTTCTAAAAAAACTCCTATTCTTGGACCGCTTCCCATATGTTGAATGAATAACTTAAATCAAAGGGCAAATGTCACTAAGTAACACTAGTAACTAATATAAGTAACAGTAACAAAATTAAATCCTAAAATGGAGAAACAGTCAAACATAAATGCTAGAAATAAATGCTAGAACTCTGGTTTACCATTGTTGAAAAGTTTCATAGGATTTACAGCACAGTCCCGCAAATTTCACAATGCTAGACTAATCTAAAATTAGTGGCTTGTCAATTGCTGACCCTCCTCCATCCTCATCATAAACTGGTTTGCTAAGCTTCCTCTTTAGTATCCTTTCTGACTTCTTCCTCTTCTTTGACTCACCACACCACTGACTTGGTTCGTAAAGATCATCACCGTCAGGGGATTCTTCTTTACTGGATTGTTGAGAAAGAACATCAAGCCCGTCACCTTGTTCAAAGCGCTCCCTGTCTATCTCATAACCAACTTCAATCAGCTCACCATCTACCTCATAACCAACATCAATCTGATTACCTTCTTGATCGACCATTTGATCACCAGAATGTACTTCTTCAACATCCGGGCTTTCTATACCAAAATGTACTTCTTCAACATCCCCTGGGCTTTCTTGACCAGTATGAACTTCATTGGGAACATACTCTGGTATGTTCTGTATAAAATAAAGTAAATGTTGAATTAGTGTTAGCAAGCAATAACTTGACCAACAAATAGCTTTATGCACTTACCTCATTCATTGTTTCATCAGCTATCCCGCCACCTCTGCGTGCTCTCAGACTTATAGAAGATCTCACAGTTGTAAGTGCTTCGGCTTTTCTGGGCCTCGCCTTCTTTGGAGGTCGGTATATAGTCTCATTCACACAAGACCTAATATTGTGTCCCTTCTTCCAACAATTTTTACAAGTTTTCTTCATCTTGCCTATAAATCTCTTTTCATCTGATTCTAGCCTACCGGGCATCCATCTTTCTTTTGAAGGTACAAGTTTAACATAACTTGTAATATATAGGCCAAAATGAACTGTCATTCAAAATCATTTAACTGTTACACCAATCACGTCAATCATAATATTTCTACAAACACTTCAGAATTAGTATCTACTTAGGGCTCATTAAATGTTACCAATTTACTGCACTGTCAATAAGGGCATTTCAATGTCAACATCCATTAATAAATGTTCATTGTGAAATTTATTTATTTATTTATGTTTTTTTTTTTGGTTAACTTAGGTAATCCTAGGGTGACTACCCAATTTGCGGGTAGCCTGGAGTGGTCGCGGGTGAATCTCATTGTGAAATTTGGTTTCTATTTTGAGGATACTTGGGATTTTGCTTAAAATAAGCATGTACGAGTACCAAGTCTGACTTCTAAAAGTACTAGTACCGCAATAAAAGTCTATTTCGAGGATACTTGGGATTTTGCATAAAATAATAATGATGATGATGATGATAACTAATAACATAAAATAATCTAATTTAATGGAAAAAAACCAAAGTCGTATGAATATGTGGTACATTGACACGTGCCAATATTATTTTACTGTAATTTGTGAGTTGCATTACTTTCATTTTATTTTTTGACAGAAAGAGAAAGGGAAAGAGGATGGATGGTGGCCGGAATACCTGAAGATGCGGAGGAGCTGCTGCTCTTTTCACCGGTCACAGACTCACAGTTACCCAAATTTACTCCTCTTGGGCCGTTGTACAGTTTTTCTTTATGGTAAAACCGTAAAAGCAAATAAAACCAATATTTTTACGAGTTTTTTTTTTTGGGCCCGTTCTTTTGAAATCGTTTTTTTTTTTCTTTTCTTTTGTTTTTTCCCGGTTGCCAAATTTTTGTAAGCAAACTTTAGGTTTTGACTATTAAAATAATTTAGTTTTTAATAAATGTAATATCGTAAGTTTTCATCGTTAGTTACTCGTTAAGTGTTATGTTGACATGTCACGTCATTAAAAAACTAACGACATTATCTTTAATAAAAACTTTTTAAAAACTAAATCCTTTTAATAGTCAAAATCTAAATAGGTTCCCTCAATTATGAATTTTAAGTAAAAAAATTTCCTTTTATGGATTTTTCCCAATAAACATACATGTTTTTAATAGTATATAACTTAGATGCTTCCAAAGATAAATTAAGGATTATATGTGTATGTTCAAAATAACCGGAGAACCGAAAATATCAATTTGTTTTATAAATTTGCCTTCGGTGTGGTTGGTTCTTTTCTCTCGGTTCCTCTATCGGTTCTTCATCGGCTAGCGGTTTCTCCACTTCCTAATTGCCGGCAAACATTGGCACGCGATTTTGGTTATATAAATTGGCCTCATGGAGCCAATCATTGTTTACGTTAGGAGCATGTTGCGTTGACCCTTTTTTTATGAGGTTGTGGTTCACTGCCATTGATGGCCGGAAACCTAACTTCTAAATTGGGGGTTTTCGATTTTGAGGCTTCTATTGTGATTTTTTTGGCTTTTTATTGTCGGAATCGAAGTCGCTAGCCTAGCTCTCCAATGTTCACCCTTTATTCTGGCGAGATCTGAAACCCCTTGACTTTTTCGGCGAGTCTTGTCTTCTCCGATTGGGGGTTTTCAAGGTCGTCCGTTTGGGGGTTCATATGTATACTTTCTTATGAGTGTTTGCATGTGTCTTCTCCTTGTTTGGGGGTTTCTTTTCATCGTCGTCCACTTTTGTTACTAGTTTTCTGGCGACCCTTTTTTGGGGCTGTTGCATACTGCTGCTTATGCTTACTGTTTATATATATATATTTGTTGCTTATTTTACTTAATATTTTCATTAATTACTTGATTTTGATTGGTCTGGTAGTGTTATTTTAGCGGTAACGTTGCCGGAATTTTTATTCCGTTGTAGTGTTGCCGTTTTTGTTCCATTTAAAGCAATATTTGGCGAAAAACTAACAGGTTGCCGTTTTTATTTCGTTAGGTTGCCGGTTTACGTTGAATGGGTGATGATGATAAAAAGTTTCGTAAAATGGGACTCGGATGATCCGGGACGTATCTTGACGGAGTAAACCTTCGAGTTGGCAGCCATGACGTCCTCGACCCCCAATTTCTGAGCCCAACTTTATTACAAAAAATGTTTTCTGGCTAGTTTTTCCAGCTAGTTTTCCGGCTACTGTTTTGGCATGTTTTAACAACCACACCCTACTTTTTGGCAAGTTTTGGCGTGTACACATGTCGTAATATCATTGGTTGCCAACTTTCCAAATTTTGACAAATTGACAACCATACCCTTCACCCTTAGAAACACCTAAGTTATATGCTACTAAAAACATATAAGTTATTCCCATTTTTTGAAGGCACTCAAAATTAATTTTAAGTGGATTTTAAATATAAATGTATTTTGAGTTATTATTATTATTATTATTGACTATAATCAATTTAGAAATATTTTTATACAAATACACAAACTCAATTCAATCATCCGGTTGGACTGTTTTTTGCCTTTAGCCGGTTCAAAATAAATCTGGTTTTAAAAATATTTGATCACCCAGTTTTGTCTTTGGCTTTGCTCTAACTTCCTTTTCCTTTTCCTTTCTAGAACGTGTGTGAAAGAGTTTATTATCCAGTTTAACGAAATAGAATTTTCTAATTGGTTAAGTCAACACAACAAAATGATTCCTACAAATCTTCCTAAACAAAGGACCATCATCCTCCTCCTCAGGGAGAGGATCGATGGTCATGCCCTCAACCACCAAGTTCTTCTATCCAACAATGTCTCACAGCCATCAGGAAACAAACTAACACTGAAAAAAACATACTCTTTTTTCCAATTCCTCACATCCACCCCTCCTTCTCAAAACAACCAACGCCCATCGCCCTTTTCACAATCATTACCCACTCACCAGCATCGCATATTGTTGCGAAGCGCCTAAACAAATTCACAGTAGGCTCCCCACCAAAGGCACGACACACAACCTCAAAACCCTCAGGGGGTGCGGTAATAGTCTGATCCCTGGTAGGGATCCGAAGTAAATCCGCCCTACCGGGGAAAAATCGGTTGGCGAATTCCGATAGTTTGGATTGCGTAATGCTTGATGACATGGTATTTATCCCTACTTTAACCATTTTACAGAAAAAAATAAAAAATTATGGCTTTTTTCAGAAAATGGTTACCTGCTTTTTGTTGATGCCGTCAAATGAGAAAATCAAGTATTATAAAACACAACCAAGTATATTCTCGATCGAAGTTGAATATAAAAGATCTAACAAGTCATATATAATACTTTATGAAAATTATATCAAAAAAAATACATTTAAACCCAATTTATTCATATATTTTACATCAAGTATTATAAAACACAACCAAGTATATTCTCGATCGAAGTTGAATATAAAAGATATAACAAGTCAACTTTGGACATTTAAAATAGAACGGATAAGTATTATATATTTGATTTGATAAATATGTAATTTTGCTGTGAACCATGTTCCATGATTAAAGTTTGAAGTTGTTATATATGGGTTAACCGTAGAAACAATATTGATGGGAATTTGAATGTGGCTAGACGAAATTATAGGGATTGGAAACATGGGTTGAAAATCAAAGGTGGGTAATTAATGAAATTTTATTACCCCCAAATTGTTGAGTAAACCAAGCATAAGTAATCATAATTTTTACCATTTTGTTTTACCTTATATAACCCTTAAATAAGGATTATTTGTTGCATGATCATGGGTGGTGATACAATTGATTTTTATTAATTATTCTTCCCTTTGTGTAGCTCCCTCCCTCTAAATAAGGATTAATATATATCGTTGCATGATTATGGGTGGTGATACAATCGCGTTGATACCTCACCGCGAGAAGATATATGAGAAAATATACAAGACGGGCCTTCACGTACGGTTCATGGACACAAATTAATGATAAAATTGAATCACCTAATTAAAAATGGTCGGGTCATTGAACACACCATTATCTTACTGCTAGCTAGCTAGCTATCTATTTACATTGTTCATGATAGTGACGTTATATGTGATTTTAAGCCACCCACCTTATTCATTAGAAAAAACCGATTATTATCCGCTACCCATATATGATGACAAATTAAGGAACATCGAATTCAGTTTAATTTATGTACGTGAATCCATTAGAAAGGTTTAATGAAAAGAATCCTTTTGGAAGTCTTGCAAGACAAGGTATTGAGATTAATACCATATATCATAACCAACCAAATATATATGTAGATTTGATACAAGAATATTGTGTTTATGACTCTATTTGATGTCCAGAATTTCCAACTCCTTTCTTCTATAGCATGCTTGAAACGATCAGAAAGAAGAACGATCGATGAAGCAACTTTACTAATTCGGGATACTGGATCAAGATCAAACTATTAATATTATTCCCATATATAATTTAATTTCTTCAGTTTTTATTATATTTTTAGAGGATCATTTTTCTTTTATATGTTTGGAAATTTTTATTTTGTCAATAAGTATTGTCAGTTAAGCATTCTTCATTGTTAAATCAATATTAACTCTAAACTATTATTTATTAGAGATATGATATATAGACTTAAAAAGTATGTCTCAAAATATATATATATATGTCTATTCTATTCAATTGTTCAACACATGGTTTACACATTTTCAATCTCATTAATTAGCAACATTTGTGATAGATTTAAGTTGAGGCTTGCAACTTAAAAGCAGAGTATGCAGATGATTTTATTTCGATTTATGTAATGTATGCACCACACAGATATTGGATTGGCTTTATGTTTCCCTTATTGAAACCTTTTTATATGATCTGATGATGTTTTCTTGGTTACATGGACTCGGGTACATCGGCCTTGCTAGCTAGTACATATTGGATGCTCACAGCTTGTTCAGATGTCCTGCACTCACATATTAGAGTAGTTTATACCGTTTAACATGTTCTCGTTTTTCATGTAGCCCAAACAAATCGACAAATTCTTATACAAGTATACAACTTTGGGTCTATATTGCCAGGTCTACATTGAAACTAGCATCTACCCTACCGTCAATGTGACTATATATGCTTAAAATCACAATTGATGTATTTGGTTTGCTTCTAATCAAACATCCAATTGTTTTGCTGATTCTGGAAGGCTGCAAGAATAGGTAAATTTCTGATGGTCATATATACTTACTTGTTGGCATCGATCATGTTATACCCTGCTTAATTAATTAAGAGCAGAAACTAATAAATTTATAATTCAGCTTATAGAAAACCAAGCCAATGGTGGAAAACCAACATATCCTTCCGATTCTGCTTTTAGAATAACAATCGAGTAGCATATATATATAGCGTAGTGTTAGCACAATTAAGTTTATATTATTTCAGCTCTATTAATTAATTAATTCTTTTTGGCAATTTAACCTTTTCACTTTCCAGGTTTCATTTATGTTGTTTTGTAACAGATCGAACTTAACATGTGATGCGGGTTATAAACATTCCACATGATTCTTCGTCATAATATAAAACGTGTGGGGGTTCCATAGAAAATGTGTGTATTGCAGATTGTATACATGGTATCTGACTTGCATTAACACTTGAAACAGGAGAATGGCTGACCCTGTGAGTGGCGTTCACAATGGGAATGTCGATGATCACCGCCATTTTCTCTGTGTTCTGAAGTAACATCAATAGCTTGTAATCTCCTCTCCAAATTCCAACATATATATATATATATATAGCATAGCTAGGTTGGTATTTATTTCCTCTAATTAACTTAATTACAATTTTCTTGTAATGGAAACTATAGAAATTATTTAGTTCCTTGATTCAACTAGCTATGCAAATCCAAATCTTCCTAAACATAGATAATAACAGAAGCTACGGTGTGCTATATAATATATATGATTGAACTCATCCAACTTAATTAATTGATGTTTAGGGATGACATATATTTTTACGGGACCTTGGTGTACCTTGTCATTAGTGGGCACAAGTTTTCGTATTGAATCCAAGTTTGATCGAGATATATACAAGAGACATAACTACACTCATATATATATGCATACACTTTGTTGGGGATCCAAGACGAAGCGAAATAGAAAATGAATCTTTGGTATAATGTAAAGAGAATGGTGTTTACCAACTCGATCTGTTAATATTCGATGTCATCTGTATTAAAACTTTAAAGTTTATTGTCGGTATCATTTCTTTATGTACCTTTTTTCTTATTTCGGAAAGAGGCGAGTCTATCCACAATGCTCAATTAAAATGGGAAAAATTTATAAATAAAAAAAAAAAAAGAAAAAAAAAGGAAAGAAGAAGAATAAGAATAAAAGTTTTATCGAGTCCACCCACATGTTGAATTGAAAGCAATGGAAAACTATACTCTAGAGCAAGGGCGGTTCTATGGAGTGTTAACATAGGTCCACGGACCTAGGTTAGATTGGAAATTTTTTTAGTAAGCATATGGAAAATTACGTTTGGACACAGGTTATCTAAAGATTTGGACCTAGGTAAATTATAAAATAAACATTTTTAAGCATTTGAAGTGGATGAATTGTAACTGGACACACTTGATTTTTAATCTTAAATCCGCCACTGCTCTAGAGTCTAAATAAACGATCGGATCTTTCTAAAGATTTGTTGGTATAATATAATGATGGGTCAAAAGGTAAATGAAACAATAACAGTACCTTTAGCTGTTTTTAGTAAGCAATGACAAATTGTATCTAGATATTTATCAACGTATTATAGGTTAAAAAAAGACAAAGTAGGCCATAACAACAACAATGACATATATTATGGGAGCAATCGTGGAGAACGATATAAGATAGTTGTTCGATGGCAAAAATGTCATTTCATTTGATGCCATCATTGACTTGTAAATATTGCACAAATCATCATCGTCATTAACTATAAACTAATTAAGCACTAATCACAATTATTAGGAGTGGGTCAAGAACATTAATAAATTATAGTCGACATTGTTTAATTTTTAGTAACTGGCTTATCTCCATATTAGTTGAGATCCATATATAACTTTAGTTGTGAGTAGGGATGGTTTTCGGTACAGTACCGTACCGAACCGGTACCGAACCACTTGGTACCGGAACCGGTTATCATCAAATG
>JAOEHQ010035615.1:0-23723 GCA_025447715.1 Asclepias incarnata | reverse complement strand
CCGATATTTGGCCGATCCATCCGATTTTAGCATCATTGACTAGCGTTGACCGATATTTGACCCGATCCAAGCAGAATCGTCTCCTTTGCCGGCCGATCCCGATATCTCGGCCGATACGGCCGATATTTGCAACACTGACTTTAACTATATGTTAATAACAAGTATAACAGTCATATATAAAAGGTCTCTGGTTATATTGAAAATATATAATTAACTATAAATTTGAAATATATGTATATCATTCCAAGTGAAACTCTAGAGAATTTGGAACATAAAACTGTGCATTTTCGTAAAATGTTTAAGTTTTATGATTCAGTTAAAGCCGTCTTTTTCTCGAGTTGTGAAAGTATGAAGTACGGTCCGGTCCGGTTTTCACGGGTTTTTTTTTTTTTGCTCAAACCGTAACCGGACCAAATAACCCAGTTTTTTCAAAACTTAACCACTTGACCAGGATTTAACAACTCAATCCGCCAAACCAACCTAAATACCCCGGTTTGACAGTTCAATGAACACCCCTATCTACAACCAACAAGACCTGGGTAAATAGTTATGTTTGTGGTTATTACTGGGCTGTTAATCAAGTCAGGTTTGGGTTGGCGAGTTGAAAATCTCCAACTCGAACCTAACCCATGAAAAGTTTTAGGTCAAAAGTTTTAACCTTAACCCACAACCTGCTAACTTGAACTCGACCTATGTGACCTGATTAATATGGGTTTGATTCACTTCAAGAAATCGTGAAAGAAACTTCAGATTGTTTATACATAATTGTGGTTATGTTATTGTCATTGTTTCACGAATCATAATAATAGATATTACAAGAAGATTCATAAAAGATAAAGGGTATTTCTACTGTGTGCCCTTGGGGCATATGTTAGTATGCATTGAATGCACCCTGACTTTTCAAAAAACTGAAAACATGCATTAATGATTCAAACAAAAAAGAGACTTTTAGATTGAATTAATATATATTAAATGCATTTTATGATATTTTAGGAAACAAAGTGTAAATTGATTACCCACTAACATGTGTCCCGAGACATAAATTAAAAAAACCCAAAAATAAATAAATAATTAAACATTCATGTTACATGAAGATGAACACAAATGAACTTGAGATAAAAAAAAAATCGTTCTTTGATTGGCTGAATATTTAAAGTTCATTCAAATTAAACATAAAGAACAATCGTGATAATTTTTAGCCAAAAAAATAATCTAGTTTGACTATGACGTAAAATCAGTTTGTTCAAATGTAAAAGTAAATATGAATATATTAATTATTCATTTATAAAAAGGGGAGAAGAATTGAGAGAATAATATGTAATTTTCTTTGAGGGATCATAAAATAAAGTTATAATATGCCTTGTATTTATAGTACAGGAGATGGTAAATAAATAGAATACGAATAAAGAATGTAAATATCTATTATTGTCACATCCTCAAAATGTGAAATAGTAAGGTGGCCTTGTACTTATTTTACATATTATATTGTTTATTGCTTCAAGTTCTTATTTATTTAAATAAACGATTTGTGTATTGAGTATCAAAACTGGTTTACGAAAAACCTTATAGATTTGATAAACATACTTGTTCATTATTGGGTATCAAAAAGTGGGACTAACACTTTTATTATTATTTTATTTATTTATTAGTTAGGTTATATTATTAAATTAGTAGATAGTTTAGTATTATATAGTATTTTAATATAGGGATTAGTTTTTGGGAATGTAACGAACTAAAATCGTGTGCATTTTATGTAAACAACCTGGTAAAATGAACGAATAATGTAAGTGGTGACTTGCTGAAAAGGTAACCAGTTACATTACTTTTTTAAATAATTAAAATGGGCTGACTTGAAATATGACTCACCAATTTGTTTACCAATTCATTATGTAATATATATATATATGAATGTATATATGAACTATCTGTTAGTGTCAAACACCTCTATATCTTTCCGCCACCACCTCGCTGTCGTTTTTAGCAGCATGACGAGCAACATTGATGTTTTAATTGTTACTGCCCATCTTGATATTCTTCATGTTCTCTTCCAGACCCCTCTAATTTTTTTACCCCTTAAAAGCTTACAAATCCAAACTTCAAACCATCTTTGTTCCTTCTCCTGGCCACATACACCCCCGCTATCTCCCCGTAACCATGAAATGTTACCGACAAATCCCATGGCCTGCATCCCTCGGGGATATTAGACACGTAGAATTTGATAATAGGAACCCCCTTGCCGCGGCTATTCTTGCTGAAAAAATCTTCCTTTGGTTGTCTTTTCTCGTTTTGGACCTCTTCCCATTCCTTTTCTCTCTTACACATTTTTTTTATCTCTATCGACACTATTTGGTCACTGATAGCTATAGGTTTCATATCAAACCCATTATCAGCTAACTGCTTATTAAGTAAAAATGAAATAAAATAAAATGCATGAAATGTGTAAACTCGTAAGAAATTTTATATATATATATATCCAGTGATAAAAAATTCTCTCTTTTCTTCACTTATATGACTTTCATAAGACAGGAAGAAGGTTAAAACAGAGTCATAGACAGACTAGAAAAATCAACATACCAATCATAAAGTAGCTATTATATGTATTTCCACCAAGGCAAATAAGCTTTAAACACTATCAGTGCCGACCCAAGCTTTTTGGTGGTCTTAAACGAGATCAATTTTGGGGCCTAGTTTATTAGCTTACAAAGTAAATTAAACAAAGAAAAAAAGAAAAAAAAAAGGGGTACATGCGCTTGTGTTGCCTTCTGCCTGAGATCTGTGTGAGGTTTCTGTCGAGTGTCGATTAGGGATTGTTTTAAAAGGAAGGCTGAAACTCTTATTTGGTAAAATATACAAAACATTAAGCCCAAGTACACAAAACATTAAGCCCATTATGTAAAATATGAGGGTCCAAGACTTTTGAGGGCCCAAAGCGGATGCTTAACCCAACTATACTATTTGGCCGGCCTTGAACACTATATATATATATATATATATAGGGGCTGGTTATTGTAAAACAAGTATTAAAGTAAAACAAAAAGGATAAGATCTTGACCCTTGGATCATGATAAAATTGATGCACAAAGATTCATAGAGCAAAAATATATACACCGATACACAAAAATTTTCATGATGCACAACAATTTTTAGTTTAGAAAAAAAGATTGTTTTATTTATTTTACTTTAATACTTGTTTTATTTGAACCAGAACCTATATATATATATATATATATATGATAACCTCCCCTAGTGTTTAATCAACTTTTTGTGACACAAACATATAACAAAAACTAGGGAAATAATAAAGAAAATTCAAAGTCAACAACAAGAATCATGTTCATGTCGATTCATATTCTACAGTATTTATACAACTGTATAATTTGTAAATCCATAATCACGTCACAAGCTACAAATGAAACGCATCGTTTTTTCATCAGTCGGGACCAAAAAATCAAGGAAATACATGGACTTGAATGAACAACGAATCATACTAAAAGTTTGTCCTCCCAAAAGAATACACGCTAAAATCCTGCTCTCTCAACTTTGCTGAAAGGGGAATGCTACAACCTGTGGATGCGAGAAAATGGAAAAGGTTTATTTGGTCCTCTTCTTGGCTTCGCTATAAAGAATCACTCCCAGCACTGTCAGCAAGTATCCTAGCATCCCTGTTACCGATACTGGATTCTTGAATATCATGATTGACACCACAACAGCAACTGCTCCTTTAGCATTTCCAAGCACCTGGTATTATTATGTAGATAAGAAAAGGTTATATATATATATAATACAAACTTTTGACATCTAATTTCCCTTTCTGGAAAATTTCATAGTATTAAACTCACTTGTCAGACATCCATTAACATTCATATTTCCATAAGCTGTCTTTTATGGGAAGACATATTCATATATACAGATCAAGCAATTTCTTAATATATACCGTTTCAAAGGACATACGTTTTCAAATCTCTGGACTCTTATACTACCCACACAACAATCAACATAATGACCTATGGAGTTGAATCCTCACTCATCATAACACCTTCTCAATACAACACATCTGATCATTTTGATGAACTTGGAAAAAAAAAATGTAATGATGCCAAGTTTCTTTGTTCACAAGGCAAGGCTACTTATTAACAATCCATATGATGCAAGGTAGAAGTGACTGAAATATGACAAAACAGGCAATCTCCTAAAAAAATAGCTACAAACATAATAATATGGACCATCAAAATATCTATAAACTATACCATAAATGTATAGTTTGATTAATATCCAATGGTTCATCTCATCAGCCTACTAATCAGTGGTTCAGGACTCTAATGGGGACATTATAGGGTATGTTTGTTTCAGCTCCATATATCATCTCTTGCGGGCAGAGAAACCAAAGTTGAAGAGGATATAACAGCACCACGAGCGGCAATATATAATTTAATATCAAGAGTTATAACATAGAAATTGAAGATGAATGAGAAAAATGTACAATTGAAATCAACCATACAAACCTGGAGTGTCAACGCGCTTGTGTGTTTAGTAACCAAGAAATTTGTTAGGTTCACACAATATGCCATTGCAGAATTGAAGAGCAGATACCAAACAATGTTGACATCTTTTCGGGCAAGAGCTATGGTGATGCCAACCACATTCTCCTCCATAAACAATGTTGCTGGAAGCAATATCACAACAGCTACTGGTGCCATGTACAACAGAAGGTTCATGGAATTCAGTTTTTCCCTATTGTTATCATTCAACAAAGTTATGGTCAATTAGATCCTCGGATAATAAATTTAACATCCAGTGACCAAAAGAAGCAAGATAGATGACGATATGGAGGGAGGGATTACCCTTCTGAGGACAACAAAATCCCTTGAAGCACTGATTTTAATGCTCTTGCAGCTGTAGCACCGATACACATGATAAAACCAAATAGGTGGAAACTTGGTTCACCCTGGAACCACACAAGAGATCCATGGTTATATACTTATGTACTTGAATGATACCAAAGATAGTATATACTAATAAGAGTCATACAGAAAATAAGCATAACACGGCAATATAACGAAGTGCGGGTACTAATTCACAACAGTATTCTACTGAATGAAAAGCTTAATCTCTAGGGACACAGCCAGAATGAGAAGCTATAGTTTAGAATCATTTTCTAGTGGTGTCATGGGGCTAACACAGATTTAATAGCCTGGGATAACTTAGATTAGCAAACCATCCAAAAATGCAAGCAGAACACATTATCAGCTACCTTTTCGAAACAACTTTTAGTCTAACAGCGTTGGATTTGAGAATCCGAAGCAGAATATCAAGAAATGCAGTTATAAGGCATTAGAGCAGTTTCAAGTAAGAGTGATTTTGTGAAACATAACAGCAAAAAAAGAATGAAGAATGAACGAATGGAATTGAAAGAGTGAGTGGAGTTACCCCGCTGGCAATGACGACACCGGTGACGACAGGGACAAGGGTGAAATAAGTCAACCAAGCCTCCCTCTTAAGAGTCATAAGGTAAGCAAAGACGGCAGTGAAGAAGGGAGTGGTAGCACCGATGGCCTGAGTAAAGGAAACGGGCAAATACCTCAAGGAAACATTGCCGCTAACAACGGAAGCACAGAAGACGAAACTGAGGATAGAGATGTTAATGAACTGAGGGGTGGACCTGATAGTCTGTAAGGGAACCATCTTAAACCAAACGATAGCAATGTAACTGAGCAGGGAACAAGCAGTCATGTGACACATGGTTAAGAAGATTGGGTACTTGAAACCGTAGTTGGATAACAAGTATTTGTTTAAAAGAAGAACGCCTATGTTTGATGCGTACCACGATGATACTAATCCTATTGTAAACCATCCTCCTCCGCCCCCACCTCCGCCTTTTGTGTTTCCGATTATTCCTCCCCCTCCTCCTCCTTTCATTTGATTTTGATTTGACTGATTGATTAGGGTTTGTGAATAATTATTGGAGGAGGGGGTTTAGCAGCATTAGAAGAAGAGCAATTGGGTGGGGGTGGATTAATTATTGAATTCAGTTGATTATGATGATGGATCTGATCTGATCTGAAACTCTAATTTGATTTGGAGAAGAATAAGAAGGCGCCAGGAAGGAAGTGCAGACGCAGCAGCATTAACACGCGGTTTAACGGTATATATATAGTTTTTAATAAATAAATATGTATATTTGTTGTAATTTGGATTAAACATCCCCCCCTATACTTTCCAACTATTCCAAAACGAGTAACTAAATAAATAGGGATGGATACCTATTATATTATTTTAATTTTATTCTTAAATTCAATTCATTCAACCTACTACTTTCATATCTAAAATTTATACACACGCATATATATATAAAAAGTTATTACATTCTCAAAGTAACATGTAAAAAAGTTTTATCTAAAAATACTTTTATATAACATGTAAAAGTTATATTCTCAAACTTGTGCTTTACGTTTTTCGGTCACTTCTAACGCATGTTATTAAAAACAACCTTTTGAATCTAATAATTAATGACAAGGAAAATGATTGTTGTCATGTATTTATTGCTTCTCTTTATTATGACAAACTTTGATCAGGGTTTTATTTGATAGAGAACCATTAGTAAGGGTCAGAATTGTAAAACTTTTATCCCTAAGGAATCAGGCATGACTTTTGTACACAATTTTTTAATCGTACCGACAATATTCTGGTGAGCGTGTTATTATTTGGTAGACAAACACAAGTATAGGGATGTAAACTGTAAAAGTTCCTTCCATCAAAATCAAAAATCCAAAAGTTCGATTAATAAAAACATATTTGACAAAGTCATAAATAAAGTTCCGGCACTACTTATATGGTAAATCTTCATTTACAAACCATAATTATGGTAAAAATTAAGGGACAAATCTCAGTCACACATTTTCCTTCATTTTTCTCTCTCCTCCATAAATCATTAGTTTCATCTAATTTATTCAAAATCTTTTCTCTCAAAAACCGTACATCGATAAATTATAAAAATTATATGGGTATTCTTAAAATTCCGTCTTCTTTCATTAGAGAGGTCATCTGATATATTTTCAACGACTTTTTAATTTTCGTTTTTTTTTTTGGCTAAGGGCAACGCCCTTACCGTATCTAACCACCACCATCTCTTGGATCGCCGCCCATTAAATTCAAACCATTCCCAGATGCGTCTGGTTTCCAACCCCTCTATAAATGCCTTAAGGTCTACGACCGGTAAGGGAGAAGCCCCCCGGAACGGCGTAGCCGTTCGATTAAGGGTTACGCCCGTACCATCTCCATCCGTTTTCAACACATAACTCATACAAATTTTTATTTTTATTTTTAAATTTTTTTTGGGATGGGTTTTTGTTAAAAAAAAATCAAAAAATAAAAAATAAAAAAAATAAAAATAAAAATACATACCAAAAAGAGGAGAGATAGAGGGGAAATGTATGACTGAGAGTTGTCCCTTAGTTTTCACCATTTTTCATGTTTTCAAATGATTACATCTCATAGATAACTATATATATTTAATTGAGTTCAATACGATTAATTTGAATTACATCATAGATCATATTGAAGTATAAAAAATAATTTGACACGTCTTCTAACTTATATATACTTGGTCATGATCACAACACATTGCCTATATTGGGGTTTAGGAGGTCGTTGTGTTGTTTGCATCCATGAAAGTTGCAATTGGTTTTAGCTAGCTACACGTTTTAGAAAAATTTGTAATTTTTTCTTTCTACTACAACTTCTTTTTCCTACTAATTATAAATGCTGCAAGTTTATTATGTGTTGTTTATTCATCGTTATGCTTTTATTAATCAGACTACTATATTATCAGTTGGTATGCATAACGCGTTACTAGTATTTATGAAAAACACTGGTGAATTTACAAATGATGTCTCAAAAGGCAAAACAGATTAAGTAATTGTTTACGAAATCTTATGATAATCATGTGTTTTTATTTTTGATGATAAACCCATCCGGTCATACAAAGGATAGCCTACGCGCAACCTCATACTTAAGCATGCCCCAGCATGACACAACATGGCCTAAGAATGGAAAGTGCAATCCCGAGAAGGAATCATGTTAATCTCTTCCTACAAATATGGGATTTGCACAATGTCTCTTACACAAATACGGAATAAGCACAATAATATGCAAAATATGATATGCATTATCATATTCCGGATAACTAAGACAAGTAAATCGGATCAATAAAATTCTTGATATGCCTCCAATTCTCCAAAGCTTGTTTACAAGGGATTAGCTTGGCCACCAAAGTATAACCTCCCTATAAGGCCAACCCATTCATAACCCAACCCAACAGTATTATTCATTAAACAATTAATTTTTCTCTTATATCTATCCAACCGAACTTAAACCAATTTTTATACTCCCATTAACAACCCAACCAAAATCATTTTTTTTTATTAAATTGATTCAACTTTACAAATCTATTGAATTAATTTAACTAAGAGAAATATTAAAATAGTAGCAAAATAAAGCCCAACCAAAGATGGATGGACCAACCCAGTTGGTGGGATTTGATGGGACTTTGCATGCATATATCAATTAAATATCATTTTTGAGCGACCGACTTCTATTATTTTCTACCGATAGGAGTGGTCTCAAAGGAGAGGTTTACCTCCTCAAAAGAACATGTCACTTTCGATAGAAACATACATTCTCATTTACAACCACGATTGATTTAGATACATAAAAAGGCACTGCCTTAACAGTTGAAAATCGCCAATAAATCATCCCACATCCACAATCACACCCTTGATGGAGCTCCTAACGGAGTCTTCATACTAGACGCGGTTTAGTGTTCAATCAATTTTCATATACTCGCAACATTTTTCGGATTTCTATTAAAAGTCATTCTTTCTTCGTAAAAAGAGATTTATCTAATTTATGTGGCGGGGACGGTTTCATAAACTTCATGGATTAGTAACCCACTAAAGATAGTTGTGAAACCATTGTCTATCACATAAAAAAACATAAAAATGCAGATATATTGGTTGTGTTCTACCTTCTAATTGAAATAAACAGAGTCGTCATTATATCATACAACTAAACCATCTCCAAGGTGGTATAGTGGATAACATCCTGATATCTTTATAAGAGGTTTCAGGTTCAACTCTCGTTAGGTATAATCTTAGGGTGGCTAGGGAAAGATTTGGTAACAATCACGGGATACCCAATTAGGCTGCGTGTCTGCGTATATCTAAGTAAAAAAAAACTCTTCTTCCTGAATAACCTGAACAGGAAAAACTTCATCTATTTACCCATTTATACAACTAAACAGTAGGCTTCTCGATGTATTAATAACAATACATAATCATGTAAAAATCATGTGTTATTAATTAGGTTGGCTAATCATAGGCTCTTAGAACTAGAGTTAAACTTTCTTATATTTACGGATGGATCGATTTGAGTTATACAAAGAGTATGAAATTGGCACCAAATGTATTCAACTCTCGTCGTACTTAAAGCAGCACATACTAAACCACCAGCAATCATTATACTTAACTTAATCATTGGTCACCTAATAAAGGTATATAGCTTCAATAAATACCAATACAATTTTTTTTATATAGTTGAAAGCATGTACTTGGTGCAATGATTGCTATTTTATGGATAACATATCTGTAAAGAGCCAAAAAGAAAAGCAAACAAGATCTTTCCTTTAAGCCAAAGAATCACAGGATCCCTTCCCTTCTTGAACCCAAAGAATCACATTCTTACTTCCCTTCATCCCAAAGTATCACATTTAAAAGAAAAACAGAAAGTTAACCAAAAAAAATCCCGCAATCCACAATCCAGGTTAAAATATTGGTTACAACTTACAACAGCTGTATGATCTCAATTGACAAATTCGATTCACAAGGATTAGGTTCTTATGACCATCACAAGCATCAGAATACATATGCAATGGCTATGCCCAGAACTCTGATTTTATACCTACTTATTTATACCCAAGCAATATTGGTTCCTTTTCGACACG
Source organism: Asclepias incarnata (assembly GCA_025447715.1). Classification (NCBI taxonomy): domain Eukaryota; kingdom Viridiplantae; phylum Streptophyta; class Magnoliopsida; order Gentianales; family Apocynaceae; genus Asclepias; species Asclepias incarnata. Next base: position 13,726 of record JAOEHQ010035615.1, on the reverse strand, counting down.
TGCAATTGTTTCACATGGATTACAACCAAGAAAGTACGAGAGACAACACATAGGATAGATTCAGAGGACCCCTAACAAAATGGATTATGGAAAGCAACAAGACAATAAGAAAAATGAGCACTCTGAACAAAACGGTATTAAATAAATAAAGAAAGAAAGAAAAGATCTGGATTTTATTTAGATGTAGTCAACAGCAACAGGAGTAAACTATTGCTACAAAAAGAATGAAAGAACCCCCTCCAGGAAGGGAAGCAGCAGCAGATTTTGTGAAATTTTCATCTCACAAAAGTTAATCTACTGTTAGAACAAGATGTACAATTAAAAAAGAAAAAAAAAACTGCTAAAATGAGAACTACTTACTGTAAATTTTGCATAAAATGAGAGAAAAGAAGGATCTCATGCCCGAAGCCCTTAAAAAAAACGCCGGTCCGAGAACCATTTAAAATTCACCACTGTGCCAAATCACACCCAATTTGGGGTCTGCACAAAGAATGTACTTTTTTCTCATCTAAAATTGTGGGTCAATTTCTGCCGCTTCCACTCATTTTTGTATTGTTAGAACTTAGAAACCCATTTGGATTCAAGTTAGGAAAAGTCAAACTCTAAGAAATCTGTACTCAAAGGGACATGTTTTCCGATCCTATAATTGAAGGGCCTTTAACTTTTAATCGCTTTGGGCCGCTCTCTAGAGGCAGTGGCTCCCTTAAGGTCTTTCCCGGTTCATGGTAGAAACTATCATCTCTATGATTGCTCACAGCTTCTTCGTTTCCCGTTTTCTTGTATTTGATTGAGATGGGAGTGGTGGTTGCTCTTACAAATATTTCCTTTGATACACTTTCTCTGGCTTCTTTAGGGTGAATGAAAAACTCAGATGCTGAATCATGACGATATCTTTCTTCAGTTTGTACTTTCTTCAACCGTTTAAGCCCCTATGAAAACAAACGTTGGTCATTAAGTGAACAGCCAAAACAAATTATCAAAACAAATCTCTAACTGACTATCTACACCAATGTTAACGTCTTCCAATACCAATAAAGAAAAATAAAGGTGGTAAGATGTATGAGTTAAGTAACAGGTCATAACAGCTAATTATACAGTCCATGTATAAACAGTCCACTTCAGGTTCGGCTGAGTCACAGTGACTTGTTTATCCATTTTTTTTATTTATAAACAATTTATGTGCTAAATTTGACAGCAAAAACCATGTTAATACAAAAACAATCTAACTTTTTTCAAAGAAGGGATTTAGGAGGTTTTCATACATTTGAATAGACTTCACTACTACGGATAATATTCACCCGTCCTCTCTTTAGTCAATTTCTTTTTCCACTTGACTCATTTGACACATTAGAGATAAAACATAACTCAAATCGATCCATTTAGAGGTAAACGAAATTGCCATCTCTAAGTAAAAGTCTTTTCAGAATTAGAGTTGCAATAACCAATAACATATATTCAACAATGCCATGATCAATAAGAATATCAGTTACCTGATTTTCGAAGCTTGAACGGATAGGCTCATTAGTATTTCTATGCTCTGACTTTGAAGATGAACGACGTTTGACCCTGAATGTTTCCGAGTCATAATCATCACTGCCTTGATATGTATGATTGACATCCACTGGAACATTGCCTCGGGGAGTTTCATCAATCACTAGTGAAACTTCCTGCATTTTGGCAGCCACATCTTTGGTAGCAGTCTTGGCATCTCTTACAGTAGAATTACTACCAACCTGCAATAAGAAATTTACTATTGAGTTAGATCTCGATACCATCTGACGCATATGTTCCCAAAAGTATTACATAACAAAAAAAGGAATGACTCTTACGTGGTTAATCAAAGATGTACTTTCTGATGAAGGAGATATTGTGGAAGCATCCAAGATTTCAGGACCTGAGCCTGAACCCTGCTCAAACTTGTTTACATCAAATCCAAACTCAATTTTGCAATATGGAATGTATGCTTCATTTTCAGTTAGTGGATACAATTTAGATAGCAGAATCATGTCATTAGCAATTTCAGATTGCTTTTGAACCTCATTTACAATATCTTTCTCCTGCTCAAACATACTGGCTACGGCCTCCATGTCTAGGATATCCTCCCTTACAGAGATAGTGAAGTTGTCTCCACAAGGTAGGTTAAGTAGCTTGAACTCTGGAATGGAAAATTGACAGAAACCACAATTAGAGAAAAGGATTCACATAAAGGCTAGAATGGAGAAACTAGAGACAGCAATTACGAGCCTAAATACTTGTGAATGGGTCGATTTGAAATATTTTTAATCTCGGCTGGGTGAAATAAATAGTTAGCTGAAAATGGAACAGGTCATACAGGTTGAATGTAGCCCAAACTTTATTTGAAGATTTTGATTATGGTTGTGATAATAATAAAGACTGATATAAACTGTAATTAATGCATTAGCTATTTACTACGAGAAAACTTTGAAATTTGACAACCAAGTGTTCTCATGTCTGCACCACCTGAGCCCAACCAGCACTAAAAGTTAACCCGTGTTGATCCGGAACCCAACCTGCCCCACTCGCCCATTTTGACAGATGTAGATAAACAGAAGGTCGAAAGTTATGGGTCAACATACCATGGCGAAGGCACACAGGATGTAGATAGCAATTGCAGTTGATATATGCTACATAACAGTCACGTTTACAAATACTGCAGAGAATGGTTCCATGAGAGTGTGTGGAAGCACCCATGTATTCACTTGATTTAAGTAGACACCAACGAATACGGTGTTGGAAACGGATCAAGTTCACAAATGATGCCTTAATGTTTTGATGAGAAATCATATCTTCAGAATATTCATATTCCATAGTTGAACGAAGAATCATAGATTCTTTGCACAAAAGTTCCTCATGGGGAAGGAGAGGTGTCCGGTTTAGAAGAGCATAACGATGACTAGCTATTGATCCCAACAGGAACCAGTCACCAATTGCAAAATTTACAGCCTCACTGCAATTGAAACCTAAGATAAACCAAGCTCATTATATCAGCTCAGATAATACATGTAGTAAACCAGAAAACCTACAAGACTGTAAATTAAAACTCGGAAAATTATTATACCATGACTAAATCCTGCATGATATGCTCTGGGAAAGGTCACCACGAATTCTCCAGGCTTTTGAACAGCCTTATAAACTGGAACACCATTGTGTGACAAAATATTTGGAGGAAACAAGGTTGTCTTCTCCAAAAGAACATCAAAAGCACCATCCTCCCCATCAGTTAATAGAATGTCATGAGTGTACACTTCTTGGCGAACCACCTTTTCAAACTCCAAAGCAGCATGCCCAGGAACACCATACCAAGTTTTTGCAGCTCCACAATGGTGATAATTCATGCTGCAAACATGTAAGATAGCATCAGAAACAATGTGGGAACAATACATGTAGAAGATATAAATATGATGATATACAACAAAAATACATACCTGTATAAGTAATGATCTTCTACATGCCAAGCAAACATACTAAATAGCATCCCAATGTAAAGCATGGGCTCAGTAACTCCCTGCAAACAACACGAAATTAAGAAATTGGATATAGAGAATATTCAGAATCAGAGAAGGAAGAACTATCTGAATACCGGAATCGTTCTTTCAAGCAGACGCAGAGTGGATCGGGATAGTCTTGAAACTTTCTGAAAACAGCAAAAGAAGAAAAGCAAGAAGAATCATATTAAAACACAACTAGTTAGGAAGATAGAACTGGGAACAATGGAAAGACTGAAACAAAATCAAAACCTTTAAATTCCATTTGCTACTTGCAAGTTGATCTGTGGGAGAAGATGAAAACGCACTGCCATCAACATCACATGCGTATTCAACACTTTCTGTCTTTCCACACGCTATTTCTTGCCAAAATTCCTTTTCTACATAGGTAGAAGGAAGACTTCCAGCACTATAATATCTCCGAGCAAAGACCTTGTTCGCCATTTTCTCATAATCACGGAATGTATAATTTCTGATGAACAAAAAAACATAACTCAACCTGAATTGTCACGTACTTAGAATATATTAAAATCAAATATCATATGGGAACCCACCTTCCACTCATGAAGAAGGTGACCTTATCATCAGTATTCCATTCAGCAAGACGAAGAGGTTGCACTCTTGTAGTAAACTTAAAACCAGCTTTCTCTCTCATCAAAACTATCCCAGCGGGAACAGAAGCACTCAAAGGTGAAACAATCTTGCATATACCTGATAAGAAAATATTAAAGAGAAAGGACATGAAATTGGAGAACCATGTCGCACAAAATACAGGTACTACGAAGTTTAATTTTTTTTATAGATACACTATTGTAGGGACAAAAGTGGAACACAACATATCCCAACAATTTAAAAAAACTTTCGTAATAGTTATTGTTTATAGGTAGACTTTTAACTCTCCGGATGAGTCTGATTTTGTAGAAAATTTCCCAACTGAGTTTCAACCATTAGCTTAAACTTTCAAAAGTTAGGACATTAGGCCTTTCCATTGTGTAGGCACTTGATAATGATAACCCTCTGCATCGCAATTGATCTCATGTTCATATAGACACTTGAACACTGCAGTAATTGTTCAATGTAAATCCTATACAGCCAATCCACTAATCTTATTAACCTTTTAAGAAGCATTACCAAATCTTGAGGCTTCTGGAGCTATTTTTTGCAAATAAACCAGAGGATCTTCAAACTCTTCTTTACTAGGATAGTATACGGGGCACTCTGGAATTTTTTCCGTCCAATCAAGATCATTTATACCAAACTTCTCTGCCTTCGGCTTTAATGTATTATCTCTCCCATACATAGCAGAAGAAGGCTGAGCATACAAGTTCATGTTTCCGAGTAATCTGCTACCACAAGATGCAGAACCTCTTACCATATCTCCCCCACTTCTAGTCATTAGGTTAGACATAACTGGAGGATCATCCACAGTGCCAGCTTTCATTCGCTGAAGCCTCTTATGCTTCAGAAAGTTTAATGTATCCTCTCTGGAGAAACAACCCCGTCCTTCCACCTGCCAAAACCACAACATAAGTCACATATTCCGGTTCATAAATGCCGAGAGACCTTATGGTTTCTCAATCATGACTACTAATCAAAGAGAAACACAAACCCAAACTTGTTCTAAGCCTCTATGAAGAATATAAAAACACGCAAAGTAAAGATTTGGTTGTTCCAAATACACTTTCAGCTAACATTCACCATGATATCAAAGCAATTGCCGGTCCATGAGCTAAACTTGACTACAAACCTCAACTGGTCACTTAATCAGAAAAACAACAATGTTTTTGTTCGAAACGAAATTATTATAAGCATACTCATATCAAATTTACTACACGAACCAATTTCTTCATAGTAAATCTCAATCGCTTAAACATGGAATTGTTTTAATCTTCAAATACCTGAATTTAACTTACTTTATACTAGTAAATTTTAGTTGCATGTTATAATGTTATATCTATATGTACAACAGAATTATTAGCTCAAAAACAACATGCAGAAATAATCCAAGTACAAAAAGTCAACCACCTATGAACAGTTAAACCAACGAATTCCTAAAAACAATACAATGCACAAAAAGTAAGTAAACAATATCATCCTCACATATCCAAATTCCAAAAGGCCAATAAATTATAAATTATTATGAAGTAAATAAATAACTCACAAAATTCCAAAAAATCCTTGAATTTCTTTTTTTCAAAACTACAATTTAAGCTACAGTAATATAATGTTTAAATTCTAAATTCTCAATATCAAATAAAACAAAATACAAATCACTATTTCTAAAATTATCAATCTAATAATTATAGAAGGTGAATAATAAGACAAATTTTTATTAATAAAAAAATATTTCAAAAAAATAACAGAATGCTAGAGATCTCCGGATATATACATTACAACATTCTTCGCAAATAATTAGCAGAATTAAATTAAAATATATTAAAAATAATAAAATTAATGACGTAATCATACCATCTCATTCCGAACGAACTCACCGGGACTCTCCGTCTTCTCTTACTTCACCAAAACCACAAAACAAATTCAAATAATAAAATTCAACCGGAAATCACGAACTCGTCGGTTAGCTCCGCCACATTCCGTCGTAACAGCCTTAAAGTTAGAGATCTGGAAGTTTTTACCGGTAAGGATCACCGGGAATCACAGAAAACCGCTCGCCGAGAGTTCCGGCGTGTATAATTGGAGCGGTGACGTCACGAATTTACCTCCGGTGAATGTAACCGGAGTGAATTAGCAGTAAAAAGCGGTTCACCGGAAAATACGGAGCGGTTTTCCGGCAGTTATAGAGAGAAAAAAAATTAAAGAAGAGAGAGATGAACAGTAGATGAAATCCGGAAAGAGTATGGGGCTTTAGAAAAACTAAAAAAGAAGAGAGAGAGGATAATTTTATATGTTTATATATATAGTTTTTTATTTTTATATTTGGGCCATAATTGTATGTACTTTTATTTGTTTTTATTTAAAATAAAATAAGGTAGTTATAATAGTAGTGATTTTTAATTGTTTTATCTATTTATTTATGAAGGAAATAAATGAAAGTGGTGGTTGGTTGGTTGGTTCGGCTTTTGTTCAACCAAACGCACCCCTTGTTACCGCCTCGAAACGCGTCGTTTTTATGCTAACCGTTTTATTACTCGCTCCAACTTTCATTTTTTTTTGTTAAAATGAGAAAGAATTGGATATATTGCTAATAATAGTTATAAAGACCGTCAATAACATATATAAAAATATGATACTTTATATATAAAAAGTTTATAATGCTTTATATATAAAAAGTTTACCCTCAATTTAATGACAAAAAAAAAAACTTTTTAAGCACACTAATAACATCCGGTAGCAAAATCCAATAAAATGTCTACCTTATTATTTCTTAAATAATATTTTTTTCAAGACAACCAAAGATACTTGTATGATTATTCGAGTAGAACAAGTCTTAACTTAGATGTAAGAATTTTAATCAGAACATCCCTGTTATCGTTTTTGAAAATTTTTTTTGATAGTGTTGGTATTTTTTTAGTGACACTTTTTTTAAAGGAAAATGATAAATATAGTCTCGAGACTATGTTTAACACGTTATTACATGCATAAATGATTTGTACATCAAATATAACTTCCTCTTATATTTACGGAATAAGATCCAATGTACAACCTTCTATGCATGTAATAACATTTTAAACATAACCCATGAGCTATGTTTATCGTTTCTCTAGCTAAAAATGTATTTTGGTTGTAAATGTTAATAGTATAAATGATAGTTTTATATTTTATAAGAATATTAAAATATCATTTTATATTAGTAATAAAAAATTATAGTTTTTTTTTTTTCGGTTCATGAATATTTGAACTCATATATGGTTTGCTGACAACAAACTTAGACGTTGCATGCGACAAGACGTTTAACATGATTCTCATACAAAAAAAATATTTTATATATAATTATCAACAACCAACACATTTAATCAAAACACCACGATATATGTGTTGCAAAAGCTGGCGAGTACCATACTAATCTACGACTATGAAAATTCAACAAAGCAATAAGAAATCCTCCTCATCCAAACTCATGAAAATATATAATCACATAAAGACATCACTCGATCAAAAGTTTGTAAATATTATGAAATTTATTTGCCTATAGTAAGGTTAAAATTTATAATGTAATGGATTATTGTAGGAAATGCTAAGCCAAAGTTCTGTTGGTAATAAAAACAGGAAATCTAATTTTGGTTGTTTTTTATTGGTAAAGACGTTAACATTCTGGTTCGTTCTCTATACATTTGTCACAATGTTGATTTGAACTTTTACCCACTTACATGATGAGTAATTTAATTTAACTATGTATGAAACTATACACTAAGTCGATGTCTTACATATACATTTCTTGTTTTTAGTATTATTAAACGAAAGTATAGACTTTAGTATAAGTTGTTTGTTACACATTAGGTACCAAAATAAAATATATTAATTTAGTTTCGCGTAATGGTTTCCATTTTCTAAAAGAAAAAAAAATGAACTACTATTAGATAAAAATAGTTTTAACCCAAATTGATCTTTGTTAAATAATAGAAAAGGGAACAAAATTTGTTTAAACAACTATTACAAACTTTAAGCACATCGTTGAACGGTTAAATTTTGAAATTTGAAACTTCGTATTTGGTATTTTAACGATAATGGAATAAAATCTACATTAGAAAAAAGTTATCGATGAATAGTTAATTGATCTTTATTTATTTATTTTAATTTAATTTAGTTGATGTGATCAGTTCTGATTTGATTTTTATCGATTTATGAATGATTTTTTCATACCAAGTTTTGAATTAATGACCCAGTGCTTCTATTCGAGCCACACAAGATGCAACAAATGGAATTAATAGTTGCGGTAAGCGAATAATAGAATAATCGAGAACAATTTTACGGAAAGTAGATCACTAAAAACGATAAAAAGGAAAACTTGAGGGGGTTGGCATCGTGTGAATGGTTGATGAATGGTGGGTGCGGCAATCCTCTTCTACACCACCGCCATGCATTAACCACCCCTCACACCAACGATTTGGGGTAAAGTTTCATTCAAAATAAGGCCGCGTGGTTACTGACCGTTGCAATATTTTAACATGTTTGTGAGGTGGGTATAAGTGGTATGAGTGAGTGGTGAGTGAATGGTGGGTGAGTGGAGTGTTGCCAATGAAAATTGTAGTGAATGGTGGGTGAATGGAGTAGCTGAGGTGGCGTAAGGGGATTGGTTGGGAGTGAATGGTGAATGGTTGACAAATTAAGGGATGCCAACCCTCTAACCCCATTTAAAAAAATCTGGTTTGTTAATGCTAAAAACATAAACATGATTAAAAGGACCTTTAGCATCATGTGTGGTTTCTCCGATCCATGACGTTCTTTAGCGCCATATCATTTTTCTAATTTCATCACTTTTGTCTATATTATCATGTAGAACAATCAATGAAACCTTTTACTCACTATTAACTAATTTGTGTTAACGGAAAGAAGAAAAAAAAGGAAGAAAAGGAAATAATACACGCCACAACAACATCCCAAAGTCGATGATGTCAAATGCCTAATTCCGAGTAAGGGGGCTACCACGTCACATGCCAATATAAACCGCACCAAATCCCATCCCAAACCCATACTCAGGGCCGTCTCTGAGAATTTATAGACCTAGGACGAGCCAGAAAATAAGGGCTACTAAGCTAAGCGCAACATATTATATTATATAAACTATTTTCTAAAAACAACGATAAATGTTTTAAGAATAAACATGATAAAAGTTATTGGTCGAAAAATAAATAAAAAAACATTACAAATAAAACTAAATAAAGGAAAAACAAAACTTGAAATCCAAAGAAAAATATGTATAGATATAAAATCAAACGATAACATACATAACAATAAATAATTAATCCATAAAATGTGTATAAGTAGGTTTTTTATGTCGGCTAAATTATACTTTGGATGATTGTTACAATTTGTAATGAGTTTAGTTGATTAAATATATATATATTTTTTATATACATAACATTAAAAAAATAAAAATCGGGCCCTAAATAAAAAACCGCATCAAATCCCATCCCAAACCCATACGGCCATACTCGGTGCTCTTATAATTAGTTCTCATTTCACAATTATTATCTTTTTGCCTATTTCATAGCAATTCAAATTTCATATACTAATAGTAAGATTTGGAATTAAAGGATATGATATCATCGACCTTTTTACAAAAATCCATAACAAAAATACATACAACCCATGTTAATAACTTATTAAATTGGTTAATGAGTTTTTTTTCTAGTGTTCGGAAAGGCGATGAGACTTGAGAGTCTTTGTATCTCTAGGTTTATGAGTTGGTTTATGAGTTGGTTTAATGGAGTTAAAAAAAATAATACTATTGCCAAATTGTGTCATTAAAAAGATCTCCTGCATAATTAATTTTATTTTTATATCAAAAATAAAGCAGTAAAACACGGGAGCCAGCAAACAACGCTTGTCCCCCACGCCGTCTAAAATCACCACCGTCCTCCGCCGTGCACGTGCTTTCATCGCATTCAAAACACACACTCTTCGAATCTCTCTCTCTCTCTCTCTCTCACACACACACACACACACCTTCAACTTCACAGACATTACATTTTCACATTCAATCAAACAAACAAACAAACACACACATTTTTTTCACTTCTATGTCTCACACACACGCAAGACCTATACATACATAAAATCTGTATCTATATCTCCGTCCGTCCTAGAATGTAGTAACCGTATAGGACACAAACAATGCACGCTAAAAACCGCCTCCCTAGCAGCGGACACAACACACCGTCACCGCCATCATCACCACTCCGATCACCACGTCTCCGTCATAACCGCACCGGAAAATCCGGTTCCACCGGAAAGTTCGCTCTCGGCGGCGTATCTAACCGTTCAGTCGCGCAACGTGTTGCTTGGATCGTATTATCGGTACTTCTAAGGCGGCAAGGAGTGTTTTTATTCGCTCCGTTGCTATATATATCAGGTATGTTGTTTTATATGGGAACGGTGTCGTTTGATGTTGTTCCTGATGTAATTAGAGCAGCTAGAAGAGCTCCTGGATCGGTTTACAGGAGTCCTGAACTTTATAATAAGCTCCGTCATGAGATGGATGCTGATAATTCTACTTCCGATGCGGTTAGTTGCGTTTTATAGCCCTAATTAATTTGTGTTGTCGATTTCGAGATCTTGTTTTTCAATTGTTGTAGTGATTGTTTAGTTGATTAGGTTTTATGCTCGGCTGCTAGTTGACTTAGCTAGAATTTTGAAACTATATATATGTATGTTTCATTTGCCTTGTAGCTAGATCTGTATCGATTATTAGTTTGAATAGGTTCTAAATTGCTGTTTATAAATTGAAACTCGAGGTTCTCGAGACAAAACAAGATAGAAGACTGCGATAAGCCAATGTACTGGGTTATGGAGGATCAGGGCTTGAGCTATTTAGTATGATGTGAAGTATTTTGAACTATAGTGTGTGTATATTTAGGGGTTGAAAATGAGAGATTAGATACACACACACACACACACACACACACACACACACACACACACACACACATATATATATATATATATATAATGGAGTATATTATTAGTAACTGCATGATCTTTTGGTAGATTTCGTAGATGGAAATAAATGTCTTCGAAGTTTTGAAGTTAGGGATTCGAGATATTAGGTGGAACCATGAACTTAGATTACAAAGTATAGCTATATCGAACACATGGCAATGCTGAGGTCAAACATGGAATCAGATGTGTTTAACATGATCATAAGAAGATATATGGACATAAATATTAATGCTTTCTAGTTTCTACTCTTCTGATTTGATTATGGCACAAGATATAGTTTGTAAGGATGTTATTTGCTTGGCCTTACTGCGTTAGTAAGGAAAGAGTTACTGCTTTCCTAATAGGATGATGTTTTTTCGACTTGGTAATGACAGGATTTGTTGAGTGCCTAAAAAGATAACATTTCACTATCTGATTTGATGCTAATTTCCACATGTGGGGTGAATCTGAAGCTCCAAAAAAATTGACATTTGCTTTTGGTTTATTTGTTTGCTCAAGATGCAACTCTTGTTATGAATTTCAAGTCTCAAGTATAAAATTAGCTCTCCTGTAAGATGCAATTATACATTTTGAACAAAATAATCTTTAGAACTTATGTGGGTGGTTTAACTGGAAAATTTTTAGGGTAACATTGATGGGTGCGTGATTTGTGGTTTTAAAGAGCTACAAATCTTATCGGATGGATACAATGTATAAGATGATGTGCAAGAGGTTGGTTGTAACCAAATCACTATGGTGTCAAGATTAGGGATGAGCTTTTGACCCGAAAACCCGTGACCCGCCCGAACCGACCCGTCCGAAGCCCTACCGGGTTGGGTCACGGGTCAAGCAAGCTTTTGTTGCATTTCCGGGTCACGGGTTGGCTGGGCCGGGCCGGACCGGGTCGGGTTTGACCAAAAACCGTGAAAATGTGAAGAAAACCCGAGAACCGCCCGTGACCCGCCCTAAACCGACCCGAACCGAACCTTAACGGGCCGGGTTGCGGGTTGGAGTTTCTTGCATTCACGGGCCGGGTTCGACCCGTGCTCATGCCTAGTCAAGATGCTTCTTTTGCAGGAAGAGCCGAAGAGGGGAAACTTGTCCTTTTGACACATTATTAATTTTTTTTCCTCTTTGGAACTTATGGTTTAGGTTTTTGTTCTAAAATTCACAAACAAGGATTTTGAATAAGCATTTTGATAGGTAACCAAAACCATAAAACAACAACAAGTAGATATTACCAACAGAATTAAGAAGAAATCACAGAGAAGACAATGAATGACACAAACAATAACCAACCGAAGTCGGCTGTTGAATTAAAGATAATCTGGTTTAGAGCACCAGTAGCTCCCTATTCTGGATTAAACCCCCAGTAGCCCCTTTGTTCTAAGAACAACAATAATAATCTCAATGCCTAACAAACGGTGGCCTATGGCCTTATTTAACCAAGTCTAAACCTAAACTTGGTGCACAAGAAAATACTAAAAATAATAAACTATCTTTAAGAAAACGACATTTAACCCCCTTAACTTATTTTACCCTTTCTTCTACTGCTGTAACTTCTGATCTGTATCATTACTCCCCGCCGCAAAAACACCTTGTCCTCAAGGTGTGGCTTCAAAGATTGCTTCAAGTGATTCCCGGATCCCATATCCTTATTCGAACAACTTCTCTTCTGAGGCCTTGGCAACCAAAATTCTTCTCAAAAGCAACATCTGTTGAACCATGTTTCTTACCAAAGTTCTTAGTTTCCATTGTTTTTGTTATAGATGACCAACCCAAAAGCATTTTATCATAAAACTTCACTACAAAATCATATTTGTTTTGCTTTAGAACAGGACTATCACGAACATCTCCACAATCTTCATTGATATCTTCCACCACCACCACCGGTTTAACAACCACTGTTGTTTCTTCCTCGAGCTCCTCACTGATTTCTTGACTATCTGATTTTGTATCTTCAATGACATCCACGTCTTCAACACCAACACTAAAAGCAACTTTGTTCTCATCTTTTTTTAAATCAAACTCCAAATCTTCTTTATAAAGAGAAGAAGTAGGATCAAAAGGAGAAAAAGAATCTTGCAAGCCATGAGAATCAATTTTTAAAGCCAATGACATCACATCTTTCAACTTAGAGCAGCTGTATTGATGCCATTCAACAAATATTTCCCTAATCTCAGGTTCTAAACCATAGATGAATAGGTATATAGCGTAGATCTCAGAAATTTCTTTCAGATTTTTAACTTGATCGAATAAGAGTTGAAACGAAACGCAATATTCCTTAACAGTACCTTCTTGGCTAATTGCCAGAATCTTCTTCAAAGCAAATTCCATGCTGCCTGCTGATTTTTTTTCCCGGATGAACAGTAACTTCTGGATGAACAGCACACGCGTGAATCGTAAATTTTTTTTTTTTTTTTTTACTACCACAGGTTGCAAGAAAGATTGCTCTGATACCAATTGATAGGTAACCAAAACCAGAAAACAGCAACAAGTAGATATTACCAACAAAAATTAAGAAGAAATCACAGAGAAGACAACGAATGACACAAACAATAACCAACCGAAGTCGGCTGTTGAATTAAAGATAATCTGGTTTAGAGCACCAGTAGCTCCCT
>JAOEHQ010035604.1:0-12814 GCA_025447715.1 Asclepias incarnata | reverse complement strand
GTTTCTTTATGACATGGATTTCATCATTAAATTCATTTGGTGAAAAAGAAATAAAATCAATTGAGACATTATTTAATACACATCCAAATGGATGTTTGTTTATATCGATAGCGATGTTATTGATGATGATGATGACGATGGTGGTGGTGGCTGGGATCTTGATGATGATGATGATGATGGTGGTGGTGGTGGTGGTGGTGGCTGGGATCTTGGTGATGATGATGGTGGTGGTGGATGGGATCTTGATGATGATGATTCTGGTGGTGGCTGGGATCTTGATGATGGGTGTGTAGATCTATCACCTTAGTAAATTGTCTGTGTGTTAAGAATACAGTACATCAAAGATGGGTTTGCAAACCAAAAATGAGTTGTATGATTGAAGATGGTGAACTAGATAAGCCAAAGAAGAAGATAAGGCTATTTTAATAAGTTGGATTTGCAAAAAACGAAAATACCCCCACGTGTATCTCACGTGGGGAGGTTAACGGCGGAATACCTAACAGAGTTAGGGCGTGGACTTCAATTGCAAAAAAAAGCCAACTTTAGGACTTAATTTGTAATTTTTCGACTTTAGGTCCTGAAAGCGCAAAATTGGCCAAGTTGAGGGACGAAAAATGTAATTTACCCTTGAAAATAATATGTTTGTTTTTCAAGTAATCTTATATTCATATGTTATATGTCTACGAGGCTCGGTTTCAGCTGTTTCTCTCTCTAACGGCTCTATCTCTCTCTCTTTCTACATCTCTCTCTAGATAGAGAATTTTCTCTCTAGATCTGAAATCGAGACAAAGCCGTTGAGAAATTTTTACAAGGGTGAAAGCCCTAGGCCGGAGGTCCTTCTGGAAGCAACCTCTCTACCTTTGGGTAGGGGTAAGGCTGTCTACATCATACCTCCCTCAAACCCCGACTCTTGCCGGGATTGAGTACTGCTGTTGTTGTTGTATGTCTACGAGGCTCGGTTACAAGCTAGTTTAGCCAAACATATTCAATTTCCCCTCAAAAGTCAAAACACACAAAGATATCCGGTGATTATGTTTCGAACTATTCTTGATGTTATAGCATATTGTGGCTTCCATGTTTCTTAACGATGGAATCTACAACAAAACAAAACAAAATATCAACAAAAAGATATAATACAAAATTTTAAAAATACTAATCCTCCAACACATCTATGCACTTTATGGGTTGATGATGTTTTCTAAATTTAAACTTGATATGCTCAACAAACCTCATTGTGCATACATTCTTTGAAATTTGACTAGACATACTTTGATATTTTGGCATAATCTGATATGGAATGCTATATGAATTTCTTCATTAGCATTTCATGATTACTAAATACCATTGTCGAGTTATGAAGAAAAATCTTGCCAAACCGTGCATTTGCACAAATATAACCTAGTTGAAAACATATTCCTATTACTGTAATACGACTTTTTCTTCGTAATATATATAAAGTCCACACCTAGTTGATTGGGTGTTGCAATGCCAATATACAGTCGACTTTTTGGGGACGGTACCGGGGGGGTCGGGATTTGGGATTTTTGGCTCATCCCTAACCTCAATTCTATGGGTTTAATTGAGACTCAAACAGTCAAACATGACAAGCCATCTCAACCCTGATACTTAACGTAACCCTTTGCCTATAAATATCCTACAACAGGACAACAAAGGATCTTCTTCTTCTTCCCGTCTCTAATCACTCACAAGCCTTCTTGGCTTCGGTTCCAGCTCTGGCCAAACTAGAGTGCAGCACAAACAGTTGGCGAATGGAAATTACATACGCCCTCACCCTTACGGATTTAGAGTTAATCCCAAAAATACTTGAGCATTCTTATGATTTAAACATCTTAAACTATTCATGATATAAAGTGAAAATGTTTTCATTATACACAAACTAATCGAACACTTCCATTTTCCCTGATAAAAAGACAAGCGAGATCAATAGCTAAAGATCTTTTTCAATTCCCCTAGAACTAGTTGCATGTAACATAATCTCGCTAGATTTAAACTTAACCTACATATCAGCATAAACTTATTTTCACTCTCATTTACCGCGGTTTTTGATTTGAGCATTTAATCTCATGCTGCAAACAAAACAATGTATCGAACACATCATCTTCATCACCATCCTCAAGCTTATGAGCTTCAACTTTTGACAATGCTAAAATATTTTTTAACCATTCCTCATGCAAAGTTGAAAACTCTGACCTCTGCTCGCTTGACCGAAAACTTACTCCTATCTTTGTTTTCATAACCTCTGCCGCCTTCATGGCGGTTTCCACCACCTTTTTTGGGATACCGGCCATTAATGCCACTTGCATTCCATAGCTCTCTGGGCAGGCTCCATTGGTTAGACGGTAGAGAAAAACTAACTCCTGGTTGGTTGATGCTGAGTTATTAGATATGGGTTTGAAAGTGCAGGACATGTGTTGTAGCGTAACATGAGGGTGTACGGCAAACTCTTTTGTCAGCGGGTGGTAATGGGTTGCGAATAATAACCTGCAGTTGACCTTCTCAACAAGATGACGAAACACCTGTATTACGCAAACAAAATTAATTAACATGTACGTACAAGAAATACCATAATAAATTCTTGTTTAGATTCTGTAGTGTAAAAAGTAGAAGTGGCAATTTCAACACACGAAATAAATATTTTGAAGTGTAGAAGGCCCTATACTTACAGCATAAGCAATAGCATATCCATCAAAAGTGCTTGTTCCCCGGCCCAATTCATCAAGAATAACAAGAGAATCTTGAGTTGCATTTTGCAAAACGGATGCTGTTTCTGTACATTCTATGAGAAAAGTACCTAAAGAGATGGAGGAGAAGTAGAGAAGTTATTATTTCATCAATCAATATTGCATGATGATGTAATAGTGTCAACTAACAGACTTGTACTCATTAGTCATTAGTTAAAACAAGCAGATCTATTTAGACTTGACTGATGTCTACTGAAAAAAGTGGTTGAACCATAAGTTGCTCATGAAAATAAGCCTTGGTTAAAAATGGGTAGGCCACACGGGTTAGGTGATCGTAGCAAGTTTTGGTTAAAACAACTCATCTTTTAGTATGGGTCAAAACGGATTGGGACAGATTGGGTTAACACGCATACTATTTTTCCATGTCTATAAATATATAAAATAATTAAAGGTTAATTATGCTTACAAAACAGTAATACTTCAACAATACTTTACATAGTTGAATTACATAATTTAAGAGGTACGTATCATAAATAGACTTTGTGCAACTTTCAACACATTTGACTTGTTTGACAAGATCCCCTTTAAGTTTTTTTAATTAATGAATCACAACCCAATTAACCCATTAATATGTATATGTGCTAATATATCAAATGCAGTCACCCGTAATATGAAGAATAAAAAGCAACATCGATGTATTTTTTTGCTAACTATCAGAAATATTCTAAAACTTACTTTCACCAGTCATAATACGATCAGTAGCGCCAAGACGTGTGAAAATAATATCCACGGGTGACAGAACGCACATTTCACAAGGAACATAGCAACCAAGCTGGAAATAGCAAAAAGATGAAGATGAAACAAATATAAGTATGTAAATGAAGCATCTTACTGTTACTACACAGTAACTAAAGGTGGCAAAACGACTGAATTGGGCATGTTGAGCAACAGATCAAAACAGGTAAGTTGTTAGTGCAATTCAAAAACGTTTCGGATTACACTATATTTGTACTATTTATCCAAACTTTAAAAAGTTTGTATAAATAATTGGTGTGTGAAATAAAGATAATCTTACTTTTCTATAAAGCGATTAAGAAAGTTATTATGCAAAGGAAAGTCTTTAGATGATTGTCAACCCATTTGACCTAGGTTTGTTGATCGGGATAATCCGGACCAGAACCACAAAGCCAACAATAACAAAACCAAGAGCTGGACCAATCTGGACCACAAAACCCATAGCGGAGCATAAATTGCATACCAAATTATTTGAAACATAAACATAAAGAGACATTGGTTCAAGTTGAAAAAGAGTAAGTCGAATAAAATCCGCTTTAGTTCCACCTCTGGACCAAACCGAAAACCAGTTTTTGGAGCTCTAAAGCCAAGAGCCAGACTGAACAGCATTATTTCAAGCTTTAAAAAGTATAGGTCAAATAAAACTCGCTTCAGTTCTGCTTTTGGACCAGAGCGAACCGAGAACAAGTCTTCTGAAATGCTGTAACCAAGAACCAGACTAAATATAGCCGTGCCAGTTTGGTTCTACATTTTTATCAGTCCAAAACAATTTTGGCACATCCACAGTTTGACCGATTTCAACTTCTAGTTAACTCTTTTAGCTTAGCAAATAAAGTTCCAAATTGACCAAATTGTAAGTAAATGGGTCAAAGGTGCCACCTCAACTGATAACCTATTTTAATGATACACTATATAAAAATTACCTGAGCAAGGACAACAGCTAAGCAGGTAGCACGAAGAATTGTCGACTTTCCACCCATATTTGGTCCAGTCAACAGCAATGTGCGGGGATTATATCCAGATTCATTATCTCCAAGACACAAGTCATTAGAAACAGGTGTTCCTCCGCTCTCTCCAAGGGCATATGGATGACATAATCCTTTCATATGAAGTGTGGGTCCCTTGGACGTTTGACTAAAACTTGATGAGTTTGACCGAGGAACTATAACTGGCCTACACATGGCCATGCATGAGAAGTTTGCAGTGGTAGCAAATGATCTAAGCACATCTATACAGTTTAGAGCAACTATAATCTGAAACCACTCGTTAGCCCTCTCCATAAATAACTCAATAAGAATTGATAGCATTTCGGCATCAGAATCCTTGATTTCGTGTGCCTGGTATCAAGAATTATGTCATGAATTCGTCATGAGCTATTAGACGTAATGAAGCATGAAAAATTATCAAAGATAAGATTATCCAGTCAACCGAATATTATGTATATATATGTGGGGAGCTATATATGTATATATATATATATACTCACACACACACATAGTGACAATCTCGATCCATGTAAGGAAAAATTAAAAGGAAAAGGGTCAAAAATATCTTATAAGGTGAAATGAGAAAGTAGGATAATCAGATATAAAATTAAGATAACCAACTAGCATGTACCAAAATGGCTTTATACACACACAAAATGAAAATCTAAGTCGAAACACAGATTAACCACCATATACTGTTACAAAGAACTTTTACAAAAATAACGAAAAGAAATCAGATATAAAAGAGAAGACCTGATAATTTGGGAAATCGCTGTCTACAGCTGCTTCAAATTGGGTGAGGAATTTATCAAGGCCGTCATTCCCACTTATCACCGGAAGGGTGAATATTTTTAATAACAAAGAGAAAACATCATTTTCCTTCTGTAAGAGCATCAATAAATTCATTCCAGCACGTAGACCTTTAACAACAGATCCAAATGCTTTCACCTGCAGCATCATAACCCAGATTTTATCTCCAGCAAACACAAAAGATCAACGCCCATACAAACTATTTCTTTCCCTTTCTTCAATATATATGATTTTTTAAATACGATGGTGAGCTTGGCAATAAGAGAGATAATGTTGTCATCAGAAACAAGCAAAATACTGGCCCTTTATGCATGGAGAAGGAACACAAAGTGCAGCACCATAATAAATATGGATACCGAAACAACGATATTTCAACACTTATCTAAACCAGAATTCCAGAAATTGGGTTTTCTCTTGGAAATGCTGCCAGGTCATATTGGGTTTCCTAAGTAACAGCCAGGTCAAATTATGTATACCAAAACAATGATATTTCAACATTCATCTAAATCATCAAATAAAGATATGGGATGTTGTGTGCATTATAAATAGACTTCATGCAACTTTCAAACCATTTGTCCGTTTCTCTTTTAGCTAGATTTTAAAATGAATCCATTTGGCCTTTTTAAGAGAAATAAACCAAACAACCCATATAAAACTATATGGGTCAAATTGTCATTGTCATTGTCAATTCTACCATTGATATTAAAGACTCATGAATGGTTCACTAAACAAATGTTTTCATTTACTTTCATGAACAGACAGTAAAAAACTTACTCTTTGTTTCAGTATTTTGCTGCCAATCAAGGGCAATAAGAGTAACGCAGATGACTGAAAGGTAGCCTTAATTTGTCCAAGAAATCTCTCTAAGTCTGGAAGTTTCCGAAGATATTGAGCAATAAGTGCCATTATCTCTGTACGTCCCATCAGTTCTTCAACAACATTAAGCCTCTGATTAATTTCTTCAGCATCTTTCAGTGGATGACATAGCCACTTCCTTAAAAACCGCTTACCAGACGATGTTAAGCAGTTATCAAGATATTTGTACAGCGTTCCTGGAATATAACATCAAATGCAATGAGAAAATAGGATGACTATACCATCATTATTTTTTGCCAGATAAATAGTTTTCTATAGTATGATTATCATGGGTCTCAAATGAACGGGTTGTTTAACAATTCATAGTCAGGTCAGTCTACATTCAGCAAACATATCTTATATGCATCTTTTATATTTTTAAAACAAATAAATATTACCAAAACTGTGCTATAGCAACACATCTAACTTTATTTTGTTAAAGAGATTTAGGAGGTTTTTATGCATTTGAATACACTTTTGATTAAATTCAACCTATTTGGCCCGTTTATGACCAGTTGAATATAAACCACACCCAGATCAGCCAATTGTAAGTTAACGGTTAAAAATTGCCACCTCTTTTGATCATATTATGGACTTGCCTGATATTCCGCCATCTACGTTATTACTGAATATTTCAAGATTGGCCATTGTCTGTCCATCCATTCTAAGGCATCCTCTGTAGACTTCATAGGGTAGAATACTTCCATTCCGTAATGCATCATCTAACTGCTCAAAGTCGAAAATTTCAATCAGTGTCTAAAAATCAGGTCTGGTCACATAAAGACATGGATCTTAGTAAATCTTATCGAGCATCTTACCTTTAACCTGGACATATGATTGGCAAGTCCGCCAAGAGCACATAATGCAATATCTTGGTGAAGCACCCCATCAAGTGCACAGTCCCATGCATTAGATGAACCTTTAAAGTAGCCTTTCAGTTGAATAAAATTTCGAGCTTCAGAAGAATCAATAAAATCAGTGGCTGGCTGCGCTGGAGTCATTCTTGAGGCAACAGAACCTACAAGTGACAAGATTTATTTAATGTTTTAGGATACTAGAATACGAATACACTGGAAACACTACTTTAATAAAATATATTATTTTATTGCAAGATGTATCAAACTAAACAGGAAGCATCCATACCCATCAATGAATACTTGTTAAGGGCTTTCTGAGCTTCTTTAGATAGCCCTGTATCACAGATCATTTAAGGATGCATTTGACCAACTTTAATAGGAGAGTTATTGTCATGTCTTGGATGGTCAAAAAAATATATAGAAAAAGTAAAGACAACTCACCTTGATTTTCAAATATAACTTCTGCAGGTGACACCTGTATGATAGAACCAAGTTAAAAAAGTAGTGTAGCCTTAGCATATAATCCAGGATATAAACTACTTTGTAAGCTTTTATCCAAAACAACACTAACAACACGCATCATGGAATAGTTTAGTAAATGTAATCCTGTAAGAAACTTACATCTATTACGTTTTAAAGCCACTCTTGTGAAAATTTATTCGCTGGAAGTGCATTCAAAATGTTCTTTTTTTGAACTATTGTTTTGCCTTACTACAAAAGCTTAATGTAAATGGATAACCGACCCATTAGCGGCCACCCACCAACCGGTCCCACGGCCAACACGAGGGAAGGTAAATCACGTAACACTATGATTAAAGGGACATGGGATTTGAACCCCAGACCTCCACTTTTAAGCTGCATGTCCCCCACGACTAGGCTACCATCGTGGGGACTACAAAAGCTAATACCTGCATCAATAAAGCCCCTAAAGCTGCACAGGAAGCATCATCAATGACAGATCCAACCCAAAACTGTAAGGCAGCACAGTCAACAAAAGCAAATCCATATGCAATTGTACCATCATCACCACTTCTTACGCCCTGTACAACAAGGTAAAAAGCAATATGACATGGCTAGACGTAGAGATAGCAATATCAGTGGTTTCAGAAATATAAATGTGCTACAAGTAAACAGAGGCCACATTAAACAAGTTATGTTTAACCACATCAAGTACAAAATCAAAATGCATTTATTGACGCTGACAGCATTAATTATGTAAGTGAGAATATACCTCCTTTAAAGCAAGAAGATGAACAGCTTGAGGCCCAATATTACCATGCATCAAGGTTGAAGGTGTGAGCACATGTACTAATTTTCTTTGAATGACCTGTGAGTATTCAGAACAACATATTAAATATTTAACGATGCATTGTCAACAATAAGTAATTATGAAAAGAGCTAGAGTAGCATAAATATCAACACACTACAAAGATTGAGTTGTTAACGCAACCTTTGATAACTAGTAATATGCTCTATAAATAAAACTCGGGATAACACAAAATAGATTTCGCAGCCAACAACCAATTTCTATAGTGGGTGAGCTATAAGAAGGATTTGTCAAGCACTACTTCTGGAGTAGCTTGCAGAAGTTTAACGACGTACCCGTTTTAAAATAATTTTAAAGTCTTAGTAATCATAGGGAGCTTACCGCAGTAGCACCTCTTGATTTTGCTTGTTCTGATGTTTCCAATTGCTCTACTCGCCCAACTTTATACCTTCAAATATTTATGATAAACTAATGAAACAATGACAATGTATAAGATGTGAAAATTAATAGGTTGGCAAAATATTAAGCATGGACATGGCCTGAAAATTATTCTAGACTTAGGTGGCCTATCATTCTTGGACACCATGCAAAAAGAAAACCAAAATATTCAAACAAGCATGAGATGCACAGGCCTATTTTTTAGGGTATTTTAAGTTCCGGTAGATTGTAAATAGTGATAGTACTAACTTACCCCCGAGCTAGCAGCTTTTCAATAGCATCATCTATTGCAAACTCGGTAATACCAACCTGAACCATAACACAAAAGAGACAGTAATTCACTCAAAATTTAAAAGAAGGAAAAAAATCTTCTGGCTTACTGAATATATATCTACATATACCAAATAAAATGGGAAATAACACTTTGCATTGTGGTGCTTATAATACTACCTGTCGGCATTTACCAACACCGCTCATCGTCATTTTCCAATCAAGTTCTTTATGTCCAACTTCAGCATCTAGTTCATAAAGCTCGTAGAATTTTCCCTACAGCACCATTAATTCAACTCAAACAAATAAAACATGTGTGAAGTTAATCAATAATCCTAGGCTCCTAGCATTTAGATAGTACCAATTATAGAAACCATGCATATAGAAATAAAATTCTACTAGTAATTCCATAGATGCAAATAAGGTAATCCTTAATCACTTGAACAGCATTAGATCCAATATTGCCCACCTAATTTTTCTGGTAATCAGAAAAAATACTAGTTGTTGCACATTTATTCCAGGGAGCTACTACCTTCTTTCAATATAAGACAAAAGATGAGTTTCATTCAATTCAAAATGGATGAGCAGATCCATTCAAGCAATACTGAGCTTAAGCATAGAATACCCTAAATGTAAAGAGAAGTAGCGCTTACTTTTCTCTTTCCGGTATTCAGCTAATCCGATACTAATTCACTCTAATTTGGGAATTTAGTTGATTGCTTAATTTGAACACTGTTTCTCGAAACGTTTAAAATGAAATGGATAGAACCCGCAATAGTAGTGTGTACATTGTGAGTAATGAAAATTAATGCCCAAGACATTAGATGCTCCTCAGTATAACCTTTAATCAAAGTGCTATTTTGCTATTAAGTACTTTAACGGACTTCCACACAGCACATCAGTTTCCTATACAAAATCTAACTGATCTAGCTGCACTTCCTGAAATTATATAATTAGGTGATTGGGTAAAGTTCCACATTACATCATAAACACAGAATTAGTCCAAATGTCAGTTTAAACTGAAAAGAAAATAACTTGGGCAGTTGAAGTTACATAAAAAGCATCACTCGGAATATACTTATGATGTTAAAGAAAATAGATAATAACCACATTATAAAATATTTAAGAGCGAAAAAGAACCAACCACTTTAAAGAATATAAGGACATCCATATATTGACTTTTGACACTCCAATACTGCTTCTGAGATGCTGACATCTTCTTCAAAACATCAAGTGGTATATAAAGTGTTCTCTTATCATAAAGAGGGTTGTTTGGCCTTCTTCCGTTGGCATCTTTAATTTTGGAAGGAAGAAGCCAATCAAACTTACTGGCCATTTCAGATGACATTTCATCTTTCTTACTTTTAGCCAGTAAATCATCAGAAAACTTGACTCTTTTGTTATTGTTCAAAAGGGATTGAGTAGTGGCAGACCCAAAATTAGATCTATCCTCTTGTACTCGCTTCAGACGTGGAACCAATGGCCGTGTTCCTGGAGTTTCTGGCCCTGTTATATCACCGTCACTATCTACATGTAAGGGATTTCCTCTATCCATTTCACAAGTAGTTTCGTCAACATTAATAAGATTTTTCATTCTTGCAAAACCAAAAGCTGAACTCTCTTTGTCTCTTCCATTTGAGTAACTATAAATGTTAGATGGCATGTTAACATTTTCATGGCTTCCATTCAGAAAACTCCTGCAGACCATGAGCAAACATCTTAAGAATCAAAGCTTGCAAGCGTACAGTTTAATGATTCTTGAAATCTTCATGAAACATGCAATACAAATAGAAAATAACATAAATCCTACAAGACATCAATTTGCTCATGGCATGTGCTTCCAAAAGCTATAGCAAATTGTTTTACTCATATTACCTCAAAAAGTTACTTGTGTAACTTGTATTGATCAACAAAAAGCATCTTCCATCAGATACGAGTACCTCTATATTTTTAGTGTATACAAAAAATGCTGGATTTCGAGTATATATAAACTCGCTTGAGATCAATTAGCTATCGCCACCACAAAAAACATGAGCATGGAATTGTTGTGGATGGAATGTCAAAGCTACAGGCATGCTGAACAGATAGAATAAAAAGGTTGGAGTGCTTCCGATTGAAAGGAAACCAATGCAACGCCTATTGAAAAGCTTCTTTGTACGTACCAATGAGAACATGAATATGGGTGAATTGCACACTAAGAGTCAAGAAAAGGCCAGGATAACATGGAGAAAGTGCTCAACAGAATTTTGAAGTATAGCAATGTAATGAAAACATATAATTCTGGAATTATAGTAAGGAAAGATTTAGGCTTTTGTTTCCTTATGTTTTCATTTTACCTCTCAGAATATTATGAGATAAAATAATTGTATTTAACATCAAAAACCAAATACAAGCTCAAAGTAAATGCTAATGCATTCAACTAACTATCAATCTACAGCTTTAAGTAGTAAACATATCATATACAGGCAAACAAATTAGCTAAACTCAACACCAATATAACGTCAAAAAGGTTAAATCAATCAAAATACAATTTATAATTAAATGCTTAAGCATTCAGGCTTCAACCAAAGCAAAAGATCTACAGACCAGCAATACTAGTTAAATTTTACAGTAATGAATTGATCAATCACGAACAAATATACCTATCAGATGGCTTCTCCACAATCTTAGGCCTCATCAACTTCTGCTTAATATTATCCATCTCATGGGTAGTTTCTTCAACATTGATAGCAATTTTCATTCTTGGAAAACCAGAACCTGAACTCTCCTTGTCTTTTCCATTCGAGTAATTATAGTTGCTAGATTTCACGTTATCATTTTCAGGGTTGTCATCTAATGAACTCCTGCAGACCACAAGCAGACATCTTAAGTGTTAGAACTGATGAGTACAAATTAATAATTCGTGAACTTCATGAAACATATATTACCAATGGATAATAAATTTATAAACATAAAACTTACAAAACATCAATTTGCTCATGCCATGTACCCCCAAAAACAGTAACTCATCGAGTTATCTCAAAAGTTTACTTACATCGATCAACAAGAAGCAGCTTGGAACAAATAATCGTACTACTTCTAATGTTCAATACACGCAAAGAAAGTAGGATTTTCTAATACAGAGTACATCTAAACACCTCTTGTAAAGCTTACTAGTAGGAATCAATAAGTACATCGGTGAAAAAAATTGTATACTAAGAGGCAAGGTGTGTGGACCAGTCAACATTACCGGTTATCAATGTTTTGCAAGGATAACATGGAATAAAATACTCAATAGAGATTTAAGTGATTGCTTTTTAGCAAAGGAATAGAATTCAAAAAACAGGAGCAAGGACATTAATAGATTAGTTATATATAATATATTTAAAAGATTTATAATCTATCAGACATACTGCATTTAACGTCGACAATATATACAAATTATAGACAAATGATGTTTTACGTAGTTAACTAACTGTCAAACTACAACTGAAGTTGAAAACGAATCGTGTAACGTACTAGCCAGGAATTTAATCGAGCCTAACAATACAAAAATCAATTAATTAAATATAAAAACATTAAAAATAATCAAATAAAAATGTCAAATAGATGCATATGTAATCAATTAACTATCAAGTAACTATATATATGATCTACTTGCAACAAAAATTAATTAAACCTGGCAGCAGTAATTACAATTTAATATAACAAAAATTAAATTAATCAATCACAAATATATATATATATATATATTCATATATATATACCTATCAGAAGGCTTGTTTTCAGCACTGTTAGGTTTCATAAACTTATGCTTGATACTCGAAAACATTAAATGCCCGTTCCTGTTTACTC
>JAOEHQ010035593.1:0-12814 GCA_025447715.1 Asclepias incarnata | reverse complement strand
AAGTAAAAATGTTACATGATTTGATCAAAATAACAAGTTACTTACATACAATGCACAAGATTAAAGTTTCATACCCATAATGACAAAACGAGATAAGTTGCTTACATTTTAAAGTACTAAACCCATATATTAATGACATAAGCAAGGTTTAATTTTGATGAATGGAGAGTTATGATTGGTCAATAAGTGATTAGTTCAATTGTCTTTTAGTATATATAAAGACAATTTGGTATTGACCCACCATCACTTTCCTTGACTATTTTTTTCCGACATATCTTTCAAAAGTAAATATAGTAGACGATTCCATAGATCACCAAACATCTGATTTTCTCGTTGTAATAGAAGGTCATGCTGTTTTTTGAACAGTTATGCTAAAATTTGCATTTCTGGGGTCAATATGTGATTTGATTAGTTCATACGAAATACTAGATAGCTTTTATCTCTGAGCAACATATATGTTCTATATAGTTTGCAAGCTTCATGTCACATTCCAAACCCCTCTAGGCTGCTAGAACCGCAAACAATTGTGTCATATATTCATCAATACTTCAATAGAATTGTATAGTTAGTGGCATGATTTCTGTTTCTGTTTATATTATCCGTTTCGTATTTATCAATGCATATAACGTGAATGAATGAATCATGTTTACAGCCACTGATCTGATGACCGAGTTTCCCATTTCCAACTCCTTGAAAGATGTCATTCCATCATCAAAACCCCACCCTCATCAAACCTCCTTCTATAACAATACGGGATCGTCAAGTGGCAGAGGAGGAGATAACAGTCTCAAAGGTCTTCCTCACATGATGAATGCCAACAAGATGATAATTGAGGATGAATGGTCGGTAAAATCATCAAAAAAAGATGCATATGATAGTGTGGAAAGCCTCGTGAGAATAAAAGAAGCCGAAGCCAGAATGTTCCAGAATAAAGCTGATGAAGCAAGAAGAGAAGCAGAAGGGTATAAACGGATGATCAGAACCAAGATTGAGAAAGTAGATGAAGAATACACCGAAAAGATTGTCAAGTTAAAGCTGCATGAAACTGAAGAATGATACGAATAATATAGTATAATATAGTTTTAGCTGTTATTGAATAAGTGAAACAAGTAGAAGGACCGTTTTGTAAATATTGAATAGTCGAGTGTAGCTTAGGCGGGAAAAGTTGTTGGTGGCGGTTATAGCCGTTTTGTATAAATAAGATGTAATAGTGATGATCTAGGCATGATTTGTATGATAATTCAACTCTTTTCTCCTAAAATTCATTCTTCACCTATCAAATTGGTATCAGAGCCATAGATCCATCAGTCTTTGCTCGCAATTCCGATCATTATTCCGATCATTTTTCTCCATTAACTCCGGCGAAAGTCATCTCTTCTTCTTCACAAATGACGACGCGGAATCAAGAGCTGGAAAAAATCGCAAAGGACCTTGCTCGTATCGATTAGTTCACCACTACAGGATTCACCGATATAAAGAAAATGTTTCTAGAAATGCAACGCCATATGGATGATAACTTTGCACGCATTGAGAATTAACGACACACGGTGCCTCCGGATCCTGGTGAGGCTAACGGTGGTCAAGGAGGAAGAAATACCAATAACCGCCTCACTAAACTAGATTTCCCCAAATTTGAAGGCGATGATGTTGAAGGATGGATGTACAAGTGCGAACACTTTTTTATGTTAGACGAGACGCCTGCCACTTATAAGGTACGATATGCTGCCTTACATTTAGAAGGTCGAGCCTTGTCATGGCATCTTGCTTATGTTAAATCTAGTGGTCGTGACATTAAGGATATTCAGTGGGATGAATATATGCGTGCAATATCGGCTAGATTTGCTCAAAATTTGATTGAGGATGCCATGGGAGCAATTAAAGCACTTACACAAACTGGTGATTTAGACTCTTATTGTGATGAGTTTGACTTACTTTTGACTAAGGTGAACTTAGTAGAGGAATACACAGTTAGTTTGTTTGTGGAAGGCCTTAAACCAGAAATCAAATGTCCTATTAGGATGTTTAGACCACAAAACTTGAAAGAGGCTCATTCTTTAGCAAGGATGCAAGATAGAGCAAATAAATCATTGGGAGTCAAACAAGGGACTAATATGGGGAGTACCTATAGGACTACTTATCCTAGAACGAATGCATTGACAAGTGTGTCCAAACAGCCCTTATTAGCAACTCCACTCAATTCTGTTCCTTCTAATGCTCTAGTTCCACTTCAAAAGCCTGTTACTACTGTTAATACCAAATTCATGGAGGATAAACGGGCTAGGAATGAATGTTTCTTTTGCACTGAGAAATTTGTACCAGGCCATAGTAGAATTTGTAAGGGAAGGAAACAACTGTTCTTAGTAGAGGTTGATGAGGAACCAGAGAATGAGTTAGTGGAAATGAATGATATAGGTGAAGATAAGATCAATTCTGTCGAAGATTTAGTACAAGGGAGCCCTCATATATCCTTAAATGCAATAATGGGGATACCTTCTTACTCCACAATGCAAGTTGTGGGTACAATAGGTACAAAAAGGCTTCACATCCTCATAGATAGTGGCTCTACACACAACTTTATGAGTACTGCTATTGCTGACAAAATCAAATGTTCTTTAACTCAAATTCCAAATGTCAAAGTAACAGTAGCAGATGGGAACCGGATGGAGTGTGTGACACTATGTAGAGAGTTTGGGTGGCTAATGCAGGGGAATGAGTTTAAGGCTGATATGCTCATGTTAGAACTAAACAACTATGATATTGTCTTAGGAGTTCAGTGGTTGGAGACACTAAATGATATTATTTGGAACTTCAAAAGTTTAACAATGAAATTTCACAATGGTAACAAAGAAATCCAACTGAAGGGTGTAGTCCAGCATGGGGTCAGTTTATGTTCAATGGAGAAAATGAATTCGTTAGTCCATCATTCAGGAGAGATAGCCAATGCTCAGTTGTGGGCATTACAAGATTCTGCAAGAAAAATGCCTATAAGTGAACCCATTCTTACAGATTGTCAGGAAAACAAGGACATTTTAGAAGTATTGGACAAATATGCAGACATTTTTGAGTTGCCAAAAGGCTTACCTCCTACCAGATCATGTGATCATAGAATCCCCTTGAAAGATGAATCAGTGGCTATCAACTTAAAACCATATAGGTACCCGGCAGCCCAAAAGGATATTATAGAACAAATGACCAATGAATTACTTGAGAGTGGTGTCATCAGAAATAGTACCAGCTGTTTTGCAGCACCAGTAATTTTGGTCAAAAAGAAAGATGGGAGTTGGAGAATGTGTATTGATTATAGAAGACTCAATGAGGCTACTGTCAAGGATGTGTTTCCCATTCCATTAGTGGAAGTATTATTGGATGAGTTACATGGTGCTTCTATTTTTTCAAAATTAGATCTTAGATCAGGGTACCATCAGGTGAGGATGTATGAACCAGATGTCTATAAAACAGCTTTCAAGACTCACCAAGGCCATTATGAATTTTTGGTGTTGCCATTTGGCTTAACTAATGCGCCTGCAACATTCCAGTCACTCATGAATACTACATTTAAGGCTACCCTGAGGAAGAGTACACTGGTTTTCTTTGATGATATCTTAGTCTACAGCAGAGACCTGCAAACACATTTAGAAGATTTGTGCAGTGTGTTGGACCTCATGAGAGTACATTCTCTTAAAGCCAAGAGGTCTAAGTGTTCATTTGGGAGTAACAAGGTGGAGTATTTGGGACATATAATCACAAAAAATGGAGTATCAACAGATCCAACAAAGCTGCAAGCTATTCAGGATTGGCCCATTCCTATGTCTGTGAAGCAATTAAGAGGGTTTTTGGGCTTAACAGGATACTATCGAAGATTTGTTAAAGGTTTTGGAATTATTGCCAAACCATTGAATGAACTCTTAAGGAAGGACAATTTTCATTGGTCTGCAGAAGCACAGAATGCATTTGATCACTTGAAACATGTTATGATGTCACCACCAGTCTTACAACTGCCAGATTTCTCTAAACCATTTGTCATAGAGACAGATGCTTCATCCACTGGTTTAGGAGCAGTTTTGATGCAGGAAAACCACCCATTGGCCTTCATTAGCAGGGCTCTCTCTCCAAGACAACAGAGCCTATCAGTTTATGAAAAAGAATTAATGGCAATACTCATGGCAGTTAAGCAATGGCACCATTATTTGTTGGCCAAGCACTTTATCATCAAGACAGACCACCAGAGCTTGAAACACTTATTGGAGCAGAAAATTGTGACACCCTTACAACAAAAGTGGCTAGCCAAATTAATGGGGTATGATTATGAGATTTGTTACAAGAAAGGGATTGAGAACACAGTCGCAGATGCATTATCTCGGGTACAAGGAACTATATTATTACAAATGGGTGTATCTTCAATCAAGGAAGGATTACTAACCAGAATTCAAGAAGCCTGGCAGCAAGATCCACTCACTAAACACCTCATTGAAAGGTTGACAGCTGGAGAGGTTGTAACTAATAGGTCATGGGATGGTCAGGTATTAAAAAGGAAGGGCAAAATAATCATTGCTAATGACCCACGGTTAAGATCAGACATTATAGAGACCTTTCACTCATCAGCAGTTGGGGGGCATTCAGGTATCACTCCTACTATGGTCAGGATCAAAGAAATGTTTTATTGGAAAGGTTGTACCAAGGATATTCAGAAGTATATTAGAGAGTGCCAAGTCTGTCAAAGAGCAAAGTTTGAGACTGTGGCATCTCCTGGACTGTTGCAGCCACTTCCCATCCCCAAAACTCTCTTTTCAGACATATCCATGGATTTTATATCAGGGCTACCTAAGGTAAAAGGCAAAGATACAGTCTTGGTTATTGTTGATAGACTCACTAAATATGCACATTTCATTCCTATCAGCCATCCTTATACAGCAGCATCAGTGGCCCAAATTTTCTTGGATAATGTCTTCAAAATTCATGGAAGCCCATCTACTATTGTGTCTGACAGAGATCCAATTTTTGTGAGCCAATTCTGGCAAGAATTCATGAGATTACAGGGCATTAAATTGGCTATGTCATCTGCATATCACCCACAATCAGATGGCCAGACAGAAGTGGTCAACAGATGTTTAGAATCGTACCTAAGAACAATGTGTATGGACTCTCCTCTCACTTGGCTTAATTGGTTATCCTTGGCCCAATGGTGGTACAATACAACCTGGCATTCTTCTCTTAAAATGTCACCATTTGAAGCCTTATTTGGAGTAAAACCTGCATTGCACATTCCTTATATTCCGGGTGACACATCTATTGAGGCAGTGGAAAGTTTGCATAAAGAAAGAGAGGTAATGATTCAAAAGCTCAAAGAAAATTTGGAGACTGCTAGAAACAGGATGAAACAGTTGGCAGACTGCCATCGCACAGATAGAGAGTTCAAAGTGGGAGATTGGGTGTACGTTAAGTTACACCCTTTTGCACAGAGTTCACTGAAGAAACACCATAATAGGAAGCTGTCCCCAAAGTACTTTGGCCCATTTATCATTTTGCAGAAAATTGGGAAGGTAGCATACAGGTTAGACTTACCAGCTGATGCTCAAATACATCCAACATTCCATGTTTCTTTACTTAAACAAGCTAAGGGGTCTACTACATTTGTTAGGTCTCTTCCTCAAAGTCCACGGTTTACACTTCAACCACGAGCCATTTTGGATACCCAAATGGTAAAAAGAGGGACAAAAGGAGTAGTCAAAGTTCTGGTTCATTGGGATGGTCTACCAATCACCGAAGCCTCATGGGAATTTCTTGATGATATGAAGTACAGATTTCCTAATTTTAGTTTTTGAAGTTCAGGATTGAGCTGATATCAGCTTGAGCATAGTCAATTTGAAGTCGATCTGCATCAGCTTGGGTCGAACAACTTCAGTTTTTGTGGACAAAAACATTGTTAAGGGAGGGGTAGTTGATACGAATAATATAGTATAATACAGTTTTAGCTATTATTGAATAAGTGAAATAAGTACAGGGACCGTTTTGTAAATATTGAATAGAAAGTTGTTAGTGGCGGTTATAGCCGTTTTGTATAAATAGGGTGTAATAATGATGATCTAGTTATGATTTGTATGATAATTCAACTCTTTTCTCCTCAAATTCATTCTTCACCTATCAAATTGGTATCAGAGCCATAGATCCAACAGTCTTTGCTCGTGATTCCGATCACTATTCCGATCATTTTCCTCCATTAATTCCGGCGAAAGTCAATTCTTCTTCCTCGCAAATGACGACGCGGAATCAAGAGGTGGAAAAGCTCGCAAAAGACATTGCTCGCATCGATCAATTCACTGCTGCGGGATTCACTGACATTAAGAAATTATTCCTCGAGATGCAGCGCCAAATCGATGAGAATTTTGCACGAATTGAGAGTCAACGTGTGCCTCCGGATCCTGGTCAACAGAGCGGTGGTCAGGAAGGGAGAAATAATAATAACCGTCTCACCAAACTCGATTTCCCTAAATTTGAGGGCGATGATGTTGAAGGCTGGTTATACAAGTGCGAACACTATTTCAAGTTAGATGAGACTCCGGCCAACTATAAGGTACGATATGCTGCTTTACATTTAGAAGGTCGAGCCTTATCTTGGCATCTTGCTTATGTTAAGTCCAGTGGTCGTGATATTAAGAATATTCAGTGGGACGAGTATATGCGTTCATTATCTGCTAGATTTGCTCAAAACCTTATTGAGGATGCCATGGGAGCAATTAAGGCACTTATACAAACTGGTGACTTAGATTCTTATTGTGATGAATTTGACTTACTTTTGACTAAGGTGAACCTAGTAGAGGAATACGCAGTTAGTTTGTTTGTGGAAGGCCTAAAACCAGAAATCAAATGTCCTATTCGGATGTTTAGACCACAAAATTTGAAGGAGGCTCATTCATTAGCACGAATGCAAGATAGAGCAAATAAGTCATTGGGAGTCAAACAGGGAACTAACATGGGGAGTACCTATAGGAATACTTATCCTAGGACGAATACATTGACAAGTGTTGCCAAACAGCCTCTATTAGCCACTCCAATAAACTCTGCTCCTTCTAATGCTCTAGTTCCACTTCAAAAGCCTGTCACTACTGTTAATACCAAATTCATGGAGGATAAAAAGGCTAGGAATGAATGTTTCTTTTGTAATGAGAAATTTGTACCAGGACATAGTAGAATCTGTAAAGGAAGGAAACAACTGTTCTTAGTAGAGGTTGATGAAGGATCAGAGGATGAATTAGTAGAAATGGAGGATATAGGTGAAGATAAGATCAATTCTGCTGAGGTTTTAGTACAGGGGAGCCATCATATATCCTTAAATGCAATAATGGGGATACCTTCTTACTCTACAATGCAAGTTGTGGGTACAATAGGGACAAAAAGGCTTCACATCCTCATAGATAGTGGCTCTACCCACAATTTTATGATCACTTCTATTGCTGACAAGGTTAGATGCCCAATAACTCAAATTCCAAATGTCAA
This sequence comes from Asclepias incarnata, assembly GCA_025447715.1. Taxonomy (NCBI): domain Eukaryota; kingdom Viridiplantae; phylum Streptophyta; class Magnoliopsida; order Gentianales; family Apocynaceae; genus Asclepias; species Asclepias incarnata. Next base: position 5,320 of record JAOEHQ010035593.1, on the reverse strand, counting down.
AGTGACAGTGGCTGATGGGAATCGAATGGAGTGTGTGACATTATGCAGAGAATTTAAATGGTTGATGCAAGGGAATGAGTTCAAAGCTGATATGCTCATTCTAGAACTGACCAACTATGATATTGTCTTAGGAGTTCAGTGGTTGGAAACACTCAATGATATTATTTGGAATTTCAAAAGTTTGACAATGAAATTTCATAGTAACAACAAAGAAGTTCAACTAAAAGGGGTAGTTCAGCATGGGATCAGCTTATGTTCAATGGAAAAAATGAACTCATTAGTTCACCATTCAAGAGGGGTAGTTGATGCTCAGTTGTTTGCATTACAAGATTCTACAAATAAGATGGCCATAAGTGAACCCATTCTCACAAACTGTCAGGAACATATTGAAATCTCAGGGGTATTAGAAAAGTATGCAGACATTTTTGAAATGCCCAAAGGATTGCCTCCTAGCAGATCATGTGATCACAAGATTCCTTTGAAAAATGAATCAGTTGCCATTAACCTCAAACCATATAGGTATCCAGCAGCCCAAAAGGACATCATAGAGCAAATGACCAATGAATTGTTAGAAAGTGGTGTCATCAGGAATAGCACCAGCTATTTTGCAGCACCAGTAATTTTGGTCAAAAAGAAAGATGGAAGTTGGAGAATGTGTATAGATTATAGAAGACTCAATGAGGCTACTGTTAAGGATGTTTTCCCAATTCCATTAGTTGAGGATTTATTAGATGAGTTGCATGGTGCTTCTATTTTTTCTAAGTTGGATCTTAGATCAGGGTATCATCAGGTGAGGATGCATGAACCAGATGTAAACAAAACAACTTTTAAAACCCATCAAGGCCATTATGAATTTTTGGTGTTGCCATTTGGCTTAACTAATGCACCTGCAACATTTCAATCACTCATGAATGCTACATTCAAGGATACCTTGAGGAAGAGCACATTGGTTTTCTTTGATGATATATTAGTCTACAGCAGAGACTTGCAGACACATTTAACAGACCTGTACAAAGTGCTGGACCTCATGAGGGCACATTCTCTTAAGGCTAAAAGATCCAAATGTTCATTTGGAAGTGACAAGGTGGAGTATTTGGGGCATATAATCACAAGGAATGGGGTATCAACAGATCCAACTAAACTGCAAGCTATTCAGGATTGGCCTACTCCTATGTCAGTGAAACAATTGAGAGGATTTCTTGGCTTAACAGGGTACTACAGAAGATTTGTCAGGGGATTTGGAATTATTGCTAAACCATTGAATGAGTTACTAAAGAAAGATAATTCTCACTGGTCTGCAGAGGCTCAGCATGCATTTGATCATCTGAAACATGCTATGATGACACCACCAGTCCTACAATTACCAGATTTCACTAAACCATTTATTATAGAGACAGATGCCTCATCCAGTGGGTTAGGAGCAGTCTTGATGCAAGAAAATCACCCATTGGCTTTCATTAGTAGGGCTCTATCATCAAGACAGCAGAGCATGTCAGTCTATGAGAAAGAATTGATGGCAATACTCATGGCAGTTAAACAATGGCACCATTATTTGTTGGCCAAGCACTTTATCATAAAAACAGATCATCAGAGTTTAAAATACCTGTTGGAGCAGAAAATTGTGACACCCCTGCAACAAAAATGGTTGGCTAAATTGATGGGATATGATTATGAGATTTGTTACAAGAAAGGAATTGAGAACACAGTTGCAGATGCATTATCTCGAGTAGAAGGAATGGCTTTGTTACAAATGGGAGTATCATCCATCAAGGAAGGGTTGTTGACCAGAATTCAGGAAGCATGGCAACAAGATCCAATTACCAAACAACTCATTGAAAGAATGACAGCAGGAGAGGTGATAGCTAACAAGTCATGGGATGGTCAGATATTAAAAAGGAAAGGGAAAGTAATCATTGCCAATGACACTCAGTTAAAAACAGACATCATAGAAACCTTTCACTCATCTGCTATGGGAGGACATTCAGGTGTGACTCCTACTATGGTTAGGGTCAAAGAAATGTTTTATTGGAAGGGTTGTGCTAAGGATGTTCAGAAATATATTAGAGAGTGCCAAATATGTCAAAGAGCAAAGTTTGAGACTGTGGCATCTCCTGGGTTGCTGCAACCACTTCCCATCCCTAAAACTCTTTTTTCAGATATTTCCATGGATTTCATATCAGGATTACCTAAGGTGAAGGGTAAAGACACAATCTTGGTGGTTGTTGACAGGCTTACTAAATATACACATTTCATTCCTCTAAGCCATCCTTATACAGCAGCATCTGTGGCTCAAGTTTTCTTGGACAATGTCTTTAAAATTCATGGAAGCCCAACCACAATTGTATCTGACCGAGATCCAATTTTTGTGAGCCAGTTTTGGCAAGAATTCATGAGGCTACAGGGCATTAAATTGGCCATGTCATCAGCATACCATCCCCAATCTGATGGTCAGACAGAAGTGGTCAACAGATGTTTAGAGTCATATCTGCGAACAATGTGTATGGACTCTCCTCTTACTTGGCTTAATTGGTTCTCATTAGCCCAATGGTGGTACAATACCACCTGGCATTCCTCAATTAAAATGTCACCCTTTGAGGCCTTCTTTGGGGTCAAACCTGCTTTACACATCCCTTATATACCGGGGGACACATCAATTGATGCTGTGGAAAGTTTGCATAAGGATAGAGAGATTATGATTCAAAAACTCAAAACAAATTTGGAAGGAGCTCGAAACTGGATGAAACAATTGGCTGACTGTCATCGAACAGATAGAGAGTTTAAAGTGGGAGATTGGGTATACGTTAAGCTACATCCTTTTGCACAGAGTTCTCTGAAGAAACACCATAACAGGAAACTATCCCCGAAGTACTTTGGTCCGTTTATCATTTTACAGAAAATTGGAAAGGTGGCTTACCGATTGGACTTACCCGATGATGCTCAAATACACCCTACATTTCATGTTTCTTTACTTAAACCTGCTAAGGGGTCTACTACATTTGTTGGGTCTATTCCTCAAGGTCCGCGGTTTACACTTTTTTCACGAGCAATTTTGGATACACAGGTAGTAAAAAGGGGGTCAAAAGGAGTGGTTAAAATTCTGGTTCATTGGGATGGATTACCAGTCACTGAAGCCTCATGGGAATTTCTTGATGACATGAAGTGCAGGTTCCCTGACTTTGGTTTTTGAGGACAAAAACTTTGTTAAGGGAGGGGTAGTTGATACGAATAAATAGTATAGTATATAGTTTTAGCTAAAATTGAATAAGTGTTACAAGTAGAAGGGCTATTATGTAAATATTGAATAACCGAGCTGTGTTAGGCGGGAAAGTTTGTTAGCAGCGGTTATAGCCGTTTAGTATAAATAGATGTAAAAGGGAGATGAGCTAGCTATGATTTGTGTGATAATTCAACTCTTTTCTCCTAAAATTCATTCTTCACCTATCATTTGAATAGGTAATCATTGAGAGCCTTCCATATTGACCAACAAGCTATAAGAATCACTTTTTTCTTGGATTTATCCCAATTAGAGTTAAGTTGCAGCAAATCTTGACAAATATAAGACTGAACGGAGTAAGGTGTCAAAAACAAATTTGCCACCCCCTGTCTTCCTTTGCTGTCCCGCTACAGCGCCCCCAAGGGCGTTTTGCTCCAAAAAATTTTTGCCCCGGCAAATATTTGCCGTTGGTTGTGTTTGGTTTGTGTGTGTATATATATGCATGTATGTGAGTGGGGGCTTCTAGGAAGCCCCACTCCACCATTTTTGAGGGCTTCTTCCCATTTTACGCACATGTCACGTGTCGCAAAGCGCCCCCCACTTTTGAAGCCTCACTCCCCTTAGTCTAAGAGGATATATATTGGTTCAATTTTGAGCCATTGTGACAGTGATTGCCATAAGCTAATTGTGGAGTGACAAGCCGATAATAGGGCCACTCCATATGGGGAGTTCATCACCCCTTCATCATGCTCGTCTTGTTAGACATGGTAGGGAGGGGGTCGTCGATTGGGAGTCATCATCTTTGCCCGTCTATTTCACAAAAGGGTTAGACGAGTTAGTGGGGTTCAAGGTGTGGGGCCCATGGTGTGTATGTGTGTATTGTTATTGTTTTTTTTGTTTTTTTTTATATTTTGGGTATGAGGAGAGAGAGTGTATGTGTGGGGGGGTTTATAAGCTTTTAATTGGGGATGAGGTGATGATGAGGTTATGATAGGGAGAGAGATGTTCTTGGGTATGTCTTGAAAAGAGAAAGTTGACGTGACAGTCAAAACGAGGTGATCAACATCTTCCTCCAATTTCTCACACAAAAGGCACAGCAACTGAGCAAAGACGCCACAGAGATAATCCTAGCTGCCAAGGCTTTGCGAGTTACTATGCGATTTTTTCCGGCTCTCCTAATTAATAGAGTATATGAATATGAATCACAATTTAATTATTACTTTTTAATTGCGTATGAATCGGTCTGAATATCACATCTCATGAATCAATATTTTAACGAAACCGATATTCGTACCATTTATTTTAATATTTTGATCACAATCATGTATTATTGACTTGTACAGTCTGTTATATATGTTGTACATAATGTCAGATTTATCAAAAAGTTGCTACTAATATCACCTCCCATATTTTAATACTAAGATTTATTAGGCATTTCGTTATAGGGGAACATTTCTTCCCCGATTCTTCCAGCCACATCAGCATCACATCAGCTTTTCTCTCTCCTAGAACACCCCAAGAACACCCTCACGCACTAAAGCCCTATTCTTCACCACATCCTCAAATATTTTATTATTTTCTATTTTATTTACACAAAATTAAATAAACACTCTTTATTAATAAAATTAAAACATGAAATACAAACACAAATAAATTTATAAAATTTAAAACTTACAAAAATAAAAATACTAAATTAACTTAGGGGCTAAATTGAAAACTTATAAATCTATTAAAATTATCTCATAAATATGTAAATACTTTAAGGGTTATTATGAAAATTTTATTATCTTCTTCAAGTTAAACAAACACACACTGTTACACATACAAATACACATACATATATATATATAGAGAGAGAGAGAGAGAGAGAGCCATTCAAATACAAAAACAAAAGTGTTATTATTTTTTCTCGCAACGTACACAAAACGTTTAGACGTGCTACTACAAAAGCCTTATGATTAGTTTTGAATATTTGATTGTTTAAAAATATCTTGGAATCAAGTATCTATTTTATAAACATTTAAAAAAGATATGGGAAAATGTTATATGCTGCTAACATTATACATGCTGCACACACATAAATATTTTAATGATAAAAGGGGACCC
>JAOEHQ010035582.1:0-12816 GCA_025447715.1 Asclepias incarnata | reverse complement strand
AACTCCTAAAATAACTACACTACCTCCTTTTACATCAATTACCTTTACAATAATAACCACACCGCCGCCACCACCACACCTCCTCCGTCATCACCATCGTCGCATTGTACGGGTACCATGCTTTTATATATATATAAAGCAAAGAATGATTGGGTGCATGGACCCAATTTTTATCAAGTGTATTATATGCGTTATGGATCCATATACATATGTTTACATGGAAGGTAGCTTTGATGTAGTACGGTACACACTGCTACCCATTGCTGGCTCATATAACAGGTTAGGTCCCGATTACTTAATAAGTCGGACAAGCTTACCCGTTGTTGTCCAATGCTTTTACAGGTTTAAAAAGCATAACAAAATGATGATTAAAGAAAAGGATGTCAAATGGGCGATAAAGGGCAACCGATGGATGCCTAGTATATTTGTCGGCACATCAAATCTCGGTGAATCTTAGTTTTTATATTCAAATGTTAATACCCGTATATAATTTAAAGATTATGTAACCAACTGGGTTGGAGACGGATGTCAGGGGTTCGATCTTCATGTCCAGCAAGGCTGTAGGTCTTTTTTTTTTACCTTTAGTAGAACCTGGAAGGTTGGAGGTCCTCATGCCCAACAAGGCTAGAGGTCATTTTCTACCTTTGGTAAAACCCGAAAGCAGTCTTTCTACCTTAGGTAGGGGTAAGGTTGTTTACATCTCAACCTCCCCCATACACCGTCAATGACGGTATAGGACCCAAAACCCGTGAAAGACGACATTGGTTGTTACTTACTTACTATATAATTTAAAGATTATGTATAGAAATTTAGAAAAGTTCCAAGAAGTCAAGTAATTATTTTGGAATGAATTGAAAACGTTAGAAAATTTATATTTTATTATTTGAGATGTAAATGAGTCACGAGTTATAAATATTTTATAAATAAAAGTTAATGTGACCTAAAATATGGGGGTTTATGTAAGGAAAATACGGGTGTTACATTTTACATAGTGCATAAATAGATAACCCCGCAAGAAATCTTATCTTTGTGTGGATAAGAAAATCAAAATCGCAACTTAAATTCAGAAATTGCAAAATCGCAACTCAAAATTGAAAATCACAACACAAAATCAAAAGGCGTAACTCAAAATCGAAATCGCAACTCAAATTCCTGAAATCGCAACTCAAAATCGAAAATCGTAACTCAAATTAGATATCGCCGCTAGAAATTGAAAAATAAGTTGCGATATCGGGATTTAGAGTTTCGATCCCAAATACGTGTTGCGATTTCAACTTTTGTGTGGCAACTTCGCATTTTCGAGTTGCGATTTTTGCATTTGTGTTGCAATTTCGAAATTGAGTTGCGATTTCATTGGTTACTTTTGCAAACCCAAAAAAAGTTGGTTAAAATCTTGTATTATAAGGCATTTTGGGTCAATCAAGTTACTAAGTATTAGTATTTAATTGAAAAACTATTTAACATAAATCAAATTTTAGATAAGTCGATGGTTTTTGATTAATCGATTGGTTGTAATGTCAACTGTCTTTTATTTGTATTAATTATGTTTAAGATTTTAGATCACCTATCTATACTATCTTATAATGCATTTGAAGGGTGTCTCAATTTTTAAAAAAGTTTAAACATTTCCTTATTTATCATATCATTTAATATCATTTAATATTTATATTTATATTAATTTACATAATCAATTTTAAATATTATAACAATAATAACAAACACATTTTTTTATATACCCATGTGTTATGCAGTCTAGAACCGACAGTCGACGAAGCCGGCGGCCGGCCACCATCACCTTTTGATGCATGTACTGAATGAAGTTTACAAATTTCATATACTATAACTTAAATTTTTTTAAAAACCATTCACCACCGCGCATCGCGCGGGTACATTCCTAGTAAATCTTAAACTATTAGTTTTTTAAACTTTTTTACCTGCTTATGAATTATATGCAATGATTTATCAACTTATAGGTCGTGAATTCAAATCTCACGACTTATTGCATTGTTTCACAAAGTGAAAAAGTTTTAACGGTTTAAAAAAAATCTGATTCAAGCTTTATTAGATAAAATCTAGGAAGCTGTGGTAAAAGTAAAACAATTATGGAAATACCGATTAAATGTATACATTAGAGTCATATTTTTTTTTTTTTTTTGAATAGTGTGAACAGATATCTTTTTTATTTAATTGCATAAGATAAAGTTCGTTAAATTTTGAAAAAGTGAATAGTATTTCACCATGTTTAAAAAAAATATTACTTTTTTAAAAGATTTATCAAAATCAATTACAATTATACAGTCTATCCCTAAGAGATTGCTATACTAACGATGGTTCAGAAAATTAGATTGTTGTTGATGACGAGTATCTTTCTTTGAACAAAATATGTATTAAAAATCTAGCAAGATGATAGAAAGAAATTACAAGGTATAACTGTACAAGCATAAAAATAACATGATGATGGGTCCGTCTAGTTGCCAATAATCCATCCAATCCAACTGGATTTTACAAGCCCTGCTCCTATTTGAAATCCATTAAGACAATTTCATCAAACTGGGCCGGTTTCTCAAAAGAGCCAATTTGGATAACCACATCAAAGTGTTTTGAGTTAGTTGGAGCCTGTTTTCTGAAGTGGGCTTTTCTTTTCTTAAGGAGAGCATATCAATCAAACATGAGCATGCACGAGAGCTGATAAATAGAAGGCTGATATTTATCCATCTATAAGAAAGAAACTTGAAATTAAAAGAGGAAATGCGGTATGTTTGACCCCAATTGTTTCTTAAACTCCGTATTTGTTATATATTTTTCATTATTATATTATATTATATTATGTTATGATTTCTAATATCTGCAAGACTTGGTATAATAATAATAAAATAATATCTATACTCCGTAATAAAAAGGGAACCCCTCCCCCCTTTTTCTCAAAAAAGCCTATAGATCTTCCTATATTGTCCCTCACTTTTATTCACTAATTTAAATATCTCTACCTAATATACTTATAATACCCTTAATGAATAATTTACAATATAGATCCCCAACCTTTAAAATAACTACACTACCGCTTCTATATTAATTACTTTTATATTCACAACCACACCACCACCGCCTCCCCCACCACCCGTCGCCGCCGCCGCCCTCCCCCTTTGCCATCACCCCTGCAGCCACCACCACACTGCCGCTACCACCGCCGCATCGCACGGGCATGCGTCTAGTAAATATATAATCAACACATATGGCCTGGCCTCTTAACAAGGGAGTAAGTGTTGATGTAAGGCAGAGAGAGAATACATGGATTTGTGATCGACATGAAGAACTTGATTGCACTTGTAGTATTTGCCAACTTTCTGAGATTAATTCTATGACCTAATTCAGTGGCTGCTATCATCTACTTCATTCACATGGAGCCTCAAAATTGTGTTAATGAATCTATTAATTAGCCGGTCACTATTTCCATTTGGCAGGCATTGAGCATACTATATACATCTAATATGGTTTATTCGTTTGTACTAGCGACGATCAACATGAAGATAATGTTCAAACGGATGCAACGTACTCCATCTAATTAAGAGGACTAAACAAATTAAGCGAACCAATGGTAATTAACAAAGTCATGATTGCGTACTATATGAAATATATAGCTATATAGGGCATTAGTTTCAGATCTGACAAACACGTACGGTATTACTTCAAGGTTATATATTGAAAAGAAGAAAAGGCTAGCTGTTTTATAATGGGTTTATGGATGATATATGAATCTCAAGGGAATAAGGCCTAAGATATATATGCACCTGAAAGAAAGTATTGGTCAATCCTCAAACTTACATGTTAAATAAATCGGATTATATATACATATATATTCAACTTATTAAAACCTGCTTATATATTAATTAGTAGAAGTAAAAAAATCTAGCTATAAACTTGAGATCGACATGATTCACTACGTACTGATGTGTAATTTTCGGTCCTTCCTTGTCTATGCCCATATGACCATATTCCCGTCCCACCTAGCTACTTGGCTTCGGCTTCTTCTTCAAATTAAGGCCCCCTTCCACCTTTGCAGTTTCTTACGCCTAAACACGCCAAGTTCTTCTACTATACAGAAGCAACACTTGGTACTCGTTGCTCACCATCAATTTTATAGCCAATGTCCGGCACTCCGGCCTCTCCGCCAACTATTTAGATATAAGGTAGATATGTCCTTACCGGTGATACAATTGTCTTATGACATACATTATATAATTACACTGATCTATCGTCTTCATTTTCTAAATTTTACCGATCGACTTACTGGTGACTAAGGACATATCTAAATAGTTGGCTTGCTGGTGAATTATACTTTTAATGCCAACCCTCTTGTGTTTTCCTGCATCCACAGGCATATAAATACGCAATACATATCTACATAGAATCGGGCATACACAAATATAGCTATATCGTACACGTTCTGTTGTTTTCAACTTAAAAAAGTTTTAAACATCATAGAACGGTCATGTTCCGACCTTATATGCAAGAGATAATTAAGATAACCCGTAACATTATATGATATCTATTCATTAATTTCTTGCACGCGATGATATGTATAAAGAATTATTGTGGTTTTTCTCAATCAAAAACATATGTATCAAACCATATATAAACATTATCTTGTGAATGCATATATATATGTCTACGTATATACAACAACACATCAAAACATTTGTATCTATCCACAACGTTAACATTATTTTGTCAATGTATATATGCCGATGTCTACATCTATACAACCACCGATGTATTATATATCACTCACTCGTATATATGCACCAATACTAATAATTCAAATCCCCAATTCATACCCACCATTAATTTCAAAACAAAAAAAAAAAACAAACTTGAACTTTCTTTTGGAAAGATGGTCACCAATCTTTGTCACCATATGGGACCTACAACCCTTTTCATTCTTCCATTACTTCAACTAATTCTGGCCTCAATTTTCTAGTTTGGTCCCACTACATCATTTCCACCACCTCGCGACGGCGGGTGTGCTATTCTTCTTGCTAACCATACTACTTCCACAGCTACTCCGCCACGCGCCACAGCTTCACTGACTTATCTAAACTACCACTATACACTACCCATTCTCGGCCACCGCTATCACGCTCTTCTAGGTTCTCTTGAATTGTCAAACATTTGACAGGACCAGTATGTCCGGTCAAAACAGAAAGGTAAGAGTGGAAGCCACTGGTTTCTCTTTTCCACACGCAAATGCTTTTATCCGCAGACCCACTAAACAACAAACTCCCCGCGGCGGCGAGACACAACACCGCTTGCCTGTGTCCTCTAATAACGCCGGCGTGAGTTAGAACATGTTTCCGTTGCTCCCAAAAATTCACCAACCCATCTGAAGTCCCAGCGTACACAACGCCATCGGTGGCATTAACCGCCACCGATGTGACGGCCGTTTCATGGTTTAATAAAGTGTAAATCATCATATGTTTTGTATCTTTCCCCACTAACTCCCTCCTCCAAACCTTCACCAACCCATCTGCCGACCCGGTGAAAACCAACCCATGAAAACCTGCAACGACCGAGTTAACTGCATCATCATGGGCCTGTACTGATTCCAAACATTTCGAATCCGAAAGTCTCCATACTTTAAATGTTTTATCCCAAGAACCCGAATACAATAACCCATGTTCTTCATCCAAACTCATGCATGCAACGGCGTCGTAATGCTTAATCCATGGGACATTCCGGTGTCGTCGGACTTCCACGTAGTTTCCCGGATTCATTGACGTTATGATTATATCTCTTGTTGTGGGTAAGCTGCCAATCCGTTTATGCGCCTTTTTCTTCAAATTCGAATACTTCCATACCCGAACTTTACCATCTTGATGCCCCGTAAATATTCTTTGACCAGAAACAACAATAGCTTTTACTAATCCACTATTAGATTTAAACCCAGAAAACTCGTTAAGATTCTTCCAAACCCGAATATTTTTAGAATCGGACCCCGTATACAACAAATCTCCAGCGGAAGCTAATGAATATATATGTCCCTCTTCACGTACCAACGACCCAATTAACCCGAATGCTTCACCAGTTTGCACATTCAACCAAGGAGACTTGGAAAAAGGGGACGTTTGATGAAACGGGGACGACATGAAGTAGTTATTAGGAGACAAATTTGGAGAAACTATAGCATTGGCAGCAGGACTAACTGGAAACGAGACGTTGCTATGACGATTATGTGAGCTCGTACTGGCAACGTCATCTTGTTTTTCATCGGTCGCGAGTAAAATGTTTGGTTCGGAGTTGTGAAAAAGTGATCTGAGCTTGGGTCTCCCGTGTGACGAATTTGTGTCCGGGAACATTGGGATTTCGGTTTTCTGTTTTGTCATATATATTTAGTGATATGATCGAATTGAGGAATTGTATAATATATGTTTGTAAGAAAAAAAGATGATGAATGAAATTTAGTTCGAAATGTAAATGTATGAGAATGAGAAGAAAAAGAGACATTTTTATAGAACATTGTAGTAGTAAAGATATGATAGGTGTAGGTCAATTTAGAATCCACGTATTCAAACCCGAATGTGTTTAAATTTGTTGATAAAACTTATTATTATACTATTCTTGTTTTGACTTTGCTAATTAATGCTTGCGTGAAGTATCAAAATATATATATATTTTCTGCTTTGAATATGTGATTCTCCATTTATATATAAAAAAATTATTATTATTATATAAGTGTGCATCCATTCTAAATTCATTGTTTAAAATTTTATCTTATTTATTTTGAATCTAAATGTTTATTTTCCAAAAGTAATTAGATTGAATTTATTATTTTATCCTCAAACTAAAACTTTCAGTAGTGTATGCTAAAGAAAAGAAGTGCAAAATGTAATTTGTGTATTTGAGATTTTTTTTTTTTTTTTAGCGTCTGTTTATTGTTTTTTTAAACAACATAAATAATAACAAATACTTTATCAAAAATTATTTTTCTACTTATCTTTTGAGGAATAAATGCTTTTAAATGACTATGTGTTATCAATGACCCCAGTTTATGCGTTTGATGTGGAACACCCAATAGTTATTTTAATAATGAGGAAGATATAGGTTTATGTCCCTCATATGATACAATTATTAAATTTTCTTATAATTGTATGTTTTTTAGAATATGTATATTTTTCATGACTAGAATAAATATAAAATAAAACCAATTGTTATTGTTAGTTACCGTAAATTATTATTATTTATACCATCAATAGTGATGAATTTGTTGTTGTTTTAAAAGGTGGGCAATGTCGTTTGACATTGTTCACTGGTTGCATCAATAGTGACGGCCTTGGTGTTGTTTCAAAGGTGAAAAGTGTCGTTTGACATTGTTCAACAATTGCCGTATTGTAAATTTTGTCATTATTTAAGGTTTTTTTATACTATGTATTAGATAATAGCATATATTTTTATATGTTACTATGTATTATTTTGTTGTGATTAATATATTATACTCTGTGATAAGTTACAAAAGATATTTATGTCAAATTTTTTTTCTTCAACTATTTAATGATGTACAAGTTTAAACTATACCCGACTATGACAATGTTTGCTCGTGACATTTTTATAACTAATGTCATTATTAAGGTTCTTTTAATACTACTACGTACTTGTTAAATAATAGCAAAAAATTTTACATCTTAAAAGGTCAGTGTATTTTTCGGTTTGACCTATATACTCATTGGAATTTCAAAATGTATACAGTTATGTTACCTTTAACCAGATTTAGGCGAACAATTAACAATATTTCATTTTTTCTAGCAAACTATTTTCCAACCTTGTTTCCACTATATTCATACGTTTTTCAACCATTTTCTTTTTATAATTCTTATACTTTTCTTTTATTATCATTTTTTCACCATTTCTAAACATTAGCATTCATAAATCATATAGACCTATTTTATTTATTTAAAGTTGTTTTATTGTTATTTTGAGTTTTTAATTTATAAAAAGATAAAATAAAAGGATTGATAGTTGTTGGTTATTCATTTCTAGATAAAATGTATTCTAAATAAATGTTAAATAACTTGTAGTTAACAAAATTAAATGTGACAAAACCGTAATGAAACACGATTCATTTTTTTAGTTTTAATCAAGAAACATATTCAAATGAAACAATGCCATTTAGGCGAGGCAAATAAATGAATAAATAATTAAATTACTAAACGAAGAGGTTGATTACATTTTTTGGTCCAAACTGGTTTTTAACTAATATCGACTATAATTTCAAAATTTTAATTTATACGTACTGCTGCACACCCTTAGTTTTGTCACATGTTTATCATGTAGTTTAAATAATAATTGCTAATTCATGGTAATTGCTTGGTTAAATACTGTTATTGTCTATATACCAAATATAACCATATAATAAACGTTGTTTAATTGAAGATGATGAGGCCAAAGAGTCGAATTGATAGTAGTAGTTGTTTAATAATTCATATGATAGGATGCGGTGCTGTGACGTGCAAGTCCTCACGGTTTTGGAAATGACTTTTGAATTTGACTATTACTAGTATTATATTTTTGATTTTTTTTTCCATAAAATTTGGTAAATCATTGATTTTTGAGGACCTTCTGTTTGGCAACCTTTGGGACTTTGCGGCCGTTCCCGTTCATAATGGGAAAAAGTTTCAAAGTCTTTGCATATGTGTTGGCACAAAGTTGGAAAAAAATTCAATATCGTAACAGTTAGCTCAAGAAGAAAGTTTTGTGGTTGAAAACCTTCACAATGATTAAATACACAAATTAAAATACAATTTACTTAAGTTAAAAAGATTTGTTTCGGTCCATGATCTCATTTTTAAGGTTGAAGTGTTTAACTACGACGAAAATGTTTATTATTGGTTTATTTGGATGGAACGCTCTAAACAAGCCAGAATTTAAGTGAAGGGAAAAATATTTACGCGGTTTATATGAAGTTTCAGTGTAAAGACATGACTAAGGGTGACGTCAACCATCGGTGGTTAGTGGTGGTATAAAAAAGTCTTTAATTTTAAATTTAACCATTTAAGAGAATATTGTGTTTTTATTGTTAATAAATTAGTGAACGTTGATTTTGTGGCATATTAATAAACTTACCAATATTGATAATGGTTAATTCAATTATATTGTAAAAGAAGTCTTTATGATAATTTGTTTTAATTCTTTTGGTGTGTGTCATTGTTTTATAACAGATAAAGATCCTTCGAGAAAAACCAGCAAAGTTGGATTAAGTGGTTAACACTTTTGACCTCTGTCTCTATTCCCATGCCTTGCAAGGCCGGAGGTCTTTTTTTTCTATCTTAGATAGAATCTGAAAGCAACCTCTCTACTTTAGTTAGGGGTAAGGCTGTCTATATCTTAACCTTTCCCATACACCGTCGTGGTATTGAGACCCAAAACCCGTGGAAGACGACATTGAATGCTACTTACTTACTTACTAAAGATCTCTCGAGAAACTCAATTATATTTCATGAATTTGAGGCCATTTGATTAAAGGAATCAAAGGTGTTTTTCTTTGTCTCTTTTCATTTTTCTTTTGTAAAACTAAATATTGTAGGTTTTGTTTTTGTTCAAATATCTATAAACCTTTGGTGATATTTATTTTGTAGTTTAATATTAAAATTTGGTTGCTTTAACTATTTTAACGTCAGGTTTCATTTATTTATCTTCAACTTGATTTGATGCAAAACAACGCTAGACATGTATAAAAGAAATAGAGACACTTAATTGGTAACTTGCACCTATTATCATTCTTCATAATTCTTGCCTGTATGACATTTTTTTAAGTTGATGAATTTATAATACGCCAACGTTGACTAATTTCCAGGTGGTATGAAGTCTATATGCAACACTCTCTCCATTACATTTTTCAAAAACACATGAGTTTAAGGCCTAAACATTTTTTATTTTTTTTTAAACGGCAAAAATATATTTATTAAATAAAATCTAGAATTTTGAATGTGTGAATGTTGTCTCTCTGGAGCTGGATTTCTGTATTTATGGTCTCTAGTATCTTGCTAGTTTACCTTTATTAACACTTTTTGTTCATCTTGTATTCTTCTTTAATTGTAAATAATGAGCATCTTTTATTCTTTTGTCCATATTTATTTGATTTGAGTGATTTATGGTTTCATGTTTGATGTTGTTTATAAAAGGTATTTGTTAGAACTATAAATGTTTGAACACCTGGATGATGTATCTTTGAAGACGAAAGAGAAATATTAATAAAAAAAGTATGTTAGATACAAGCATAAAGTTTATGATATCATGCAAATTACAATCTACAATTATCTAAGAACGAGAAAAAAAAAAGGATAATGGGGGAAACCCTAGCCCCGGTACCCACAATTGAATACCCATCGATTCACCCCATATGAGCCTTATGATGTCGGTACAATACCTACATCCTAATCTCCACATGATCTGGGCACCCCGAAGGATCGAACTCGCGTCTTTAAAACTTCACATGTGGACCTAGGTTTCATTGGTAACAAGTACCTTAAAGGAGTTATTTTTTTGTGCCAAGCGGGGATCGAACTTGGGACCTTAGGGTCACCAAGTGCTTCTCTTACCACTAGACCAATTCCTTGTTGGTAACAACGAGAATATATATACTAATTTATATCTATCTATATCTATATTTATACTACATTATAAAGCATTTACCTCTCCCCTTTCTCCCTCTTTTTTTTTATCAACTAAGAAGTTGATAACCCCAAAATGTCTTTCTTCTTTTATTCATTAATTTAAACATCTTCACTTAAAATATCTATAATATCCTTAATGAAATAATTTACACCTTAATGAAATAATTTACAGCATAGATCCCTTAACTCCTACTTTTCAAAAAAAAGATCCTTTAACTCCTTAAATAACTACACTACCTCCTTTTGCATCAACTCCCAAAACTCCCCCACACCAGCGCCACCACCACCACCGCCGCATTGTGCGAGTACACTTCTAGTAACTATTATATAAAGATTACATCTCATTGTTGAAATGTTACACAATTTTAATATTAGAAATACCCATTATGCTCGTACATCAATTAACTACTCCTAAAAAAACCTACACTGCCCCCTTTACATCAATATATTACCTACACTACTCACCACAATCACCACCAACACCAGTCGCCACCACCACCACCACTACCGACGCATTGCACGGGTACCCTCTGGTATATACTAATAAAACAATAAAACCAAACGTATGAATGAAGTTCACATAGAGTGTTATTCTTGTCACTTTATCAAGTTAATTTAAAATTACTAAGGTAATTTAGTTTAGCTGTATTTTGTTAGATTTATTATCAACTTAAATTAAAAGGGATGAGTGAAATTCATCAGTGTAATTATTTGCATTGTTATTTTTATTATTATTATTATTATGAAACCATTAAAACAACCTTTTCAGTCTAGCATTAAACGACTGCACTGGTTCCAGGTGGTTAATTGACTCTCAGAGCTCTTTTTCATTTATACCCATTTGATGGACTTTGGTTAATCCCAAATCAAAAGTCTCTAGCCACCTTCACATGATGTCCAAGTGGCTAAACCCAGCCCACACACGCTCTAATGGATCATTTGTTTGACTTTTTGTATGTTTATCTATATTTCATGTTTCCTTTTTGAACATATATATCTTTGCAATCAATAATGACAAAAGCTTTTAAAAAGTACGTAGTCATGTTGATAAACAGAAGATTTAGATTGATAACCAAACCAACAATTGATTTAACTATCCGAACAACCTTCACTAGGTAGCGTTTCTAGGTATCTAAGCCGAGCTCACAATTAAGCAGCCGTACGTTTATTTTGTTATTCGTCTATGAAATAGGCCACGATATATCCTTGTAGCCGCTGCTTAAGTTCTTTTCTAAAGGAGATTTCATGAGAAATTAATGTGACAAATAAGACTATGAACCAAATTAGTCATCGACTTCAGGTGTTTTAGACATTTAATTTGATTGAACGCGCCACCTTCAATTCACATGATTGGCAAGTGGCCAAGCAAACTCCACGATTTACCGGTTAACTTGTTAGGCCCCATTTTCCCCTAAAGTTGGTCCTTGGTTCCTAAAAGACATATTATAGGAACTAATGATATGAATATGAATATGATGGCTAAGAATATGATGGCTAACCAAACCAACCATCGATTTCAGATTTTGAGACATTTGATTAGACTATCGCGAACTGCCTTGACATGACAGCCAAGTGGATGAACGCAAATTCAGATACGGTTTATTGGGTTGTCTGGTTGACTTGTTATCTATTTCATCGGTCTCAATTTGATATAAATTTTGTTTTAGACAACCAAGTTATGCAGGAGCCACCAAGTTATGCAGGAGCCACAAAATGTGAAATCCAAAACTAAACCTAATTTGAAAGCTAGCTGAAAGAATATCCTTCATCTTTTTACTTTATTTTTCAATCTTGCTATATATTTGTATTCAAATCTATGTTAAAATATAATCAAACTGAACTTAAATCGATATGATAAGGCTAAAATATGTTACAAACCATGTTGTTAGTTATTCTTCAATCTTGCTATTTATATGTTAATATAATCAAAATCAACTTAGATCGATAAACCTAATTAGTTATTCAAAAAAGAAAAAAAAAATCGATAAACCTAAAATTATATGACGCTAACAACCATAGATTTCTACATATTTTCAGTTGTGTGCTTAATTTGCATGACATCATCTTAACATTTGATAATGAACTAGTAGGTTCGAGCCGCCCGATGGGCGGCGTCGATTTCTGGAAGTGTCTGTGTTAATGGGTCTGGTGC
>JAOEHQ010035560.1:0-12821 GCA_025447715.1 Asclepias incarnata | reverse complement strand
ACACAGATCAACAGGCTACAAATACATGAACATTTTGAATATTTATATACAATGATGAAATGCAACAAAAATCCAAACCCAAATTCAAATTTAAATGAATTAGTTCAAAGAAGAGTTTCATATAAGTTGGCACATAAATTTCAAAAACAACTATAGCCACGTGGTAAACAAATATACAGCATGTTGGTCTTTAACAGTTTAAGTTGCTCCTTTACCATGTCACAAATTCCAGTCACAGATACGTTAACTTCTGGAAATGCACAAAGAATGCTTTAAACGTATTCTCTTTAATAGGGAAGAAAATTCTTCTTTTTTACATTTGGGAACGACAATTTGTTTCAGATTATAGCAGTAATGTGTACATCATTGAACGTTAGATTAATATGAGTTTCAACGTTACTATACTATGTTGTATCTGAAAAAGGATCTATCTTTTTCATATCTGTCCAACATTAAGTAATTGTAAACTTATGACTAAAGGATAAAGAGCACTTCACAATTTCCTCTTAGCACTGAATATGAAACTAATTATATTACAACACAAATTCATGGATAACCCATACATTATTGTCTCAGTTTCATCATTACAGTTAATGCATATTGCAACAAGAATAATACTACAAAGGGATATGTTAAAAAAAAAAAAGTTACAATAAGAAGATAAACACTCAAGTAACACAACTTTTTTCCCTTTGCGATTGCTACGCACAAGATTCTGAACCTTGTACCATCCCTTCAAAAGCCATGAAACATGCTCACATGAACATTAGTGAAACAGGTTTGCATCAAGTTTAAAGTTAATCAATTTGCATCAAATTCCACACAAAAACTGAATTAAAAACTGAAAATCAGGCATTAACGTTAAACTATATATAATTTCCTTGGTCATAAAATCTCATGTTATGTTTGTGAACAAAAACTTGCCTTCTCATTTAAGTCCCCAAGTGGAGGACCATGAATCTTTCCTCCAGTGTATGGAGCACCCATTGGAAACCTTTCCACCAGCTGATGAACCATTAAGTCATCTAATCCATGTTTTTCGTAACTCATAAATGCACCTAAAGCTCCCAAAAAACCTTCATGACGTAAAAACATAGCCTGCGCGCCTCCTTTTGACCTTGATACATAATTATCACAAGTTCAGGGGAGCAATTTGTTACTTTTAGCTTGAACAGAATCATATTGGAAAAGATAGTAAAGTCTTCCAAACAATATAATAAGAGTAAATGGTTACCAAAATTGGATAGCAAATGAAATAGTGTCCATGGTATAAGCATGGCCCCTTATGAAAAATCCTCCAAAAAATATACGCTTAATTCCAAGTTGCAATGCAGTTAAATAAGAAATCTACAAAAATAAATTGAAGTCAGATACATGAAAAGCACTAAACATTAACTAATAGAAAAGACTCATTAGGATACACGGGTCATGTTTTATCTTTAATGGGTTAATCAGGTAAAATAAATAAGTATAGCTTAACACAATGTGTCAAATGACCCAAAAGTCACCTAAAATGTCTTTTAATGCACAAAACCTAATAAATTATATCATTCAAAATTTTAGATTTTATTTGAGAGAATATAATTTCTGTAATCATAATTGATGCACTAACAATATATTGAAATTTTATTAAATTTGGATAAAAAGTGTTTTGGGTCATCCCAACCCAATCCAACCCAGGCAATTTGGGCGGTACATACAATGAAGTCATTTTGACCTGAACATGCTTAAAACTGTTACCCAACCACCCGGCCTGTACATGTTCCCACTTTTAGTTTTCTGTTATTTCTACCCGCCTATCTTTCTGGTATTTTCACCCACATAAAACAAAACAATAAAGAAAAAAGAGTTTGTGCAAACACAAATGACCAAAAACAGAATCATATTTACTTCTCCGGTGAAGTCAAGATGCTATTGTCAAGGTTTTATATTATTTCTCGGGTAATTTCACTATTTATATTCTCTAGGACCAGAACCAGTAGTAATCAATTCCATTATCTTTATTAAAGGAGACTAATCTTACTAGTTCGTCATATCACATATGGACAAACTTTCAATAACTTGCTACATTAGGTACATTGGATAAATAGGCACATATGTGCACATAAACGTTAGTAAATAGAGTACTATGGGTTATCAGTTTATGTACTACCCCTTTCAAACACCTTTATTAATTACAAAATTTGGAAGGAGGGGGGAAAAGGTATGTTCTTATAAGCATGTCATGTTCTCTATTAGACTTATAGAACCTGGTTTTTAGTATGCTGTAGTACAGCAAAAGATGTCCTATTTTACATATGAAACCAATGTCATTGTATATTATACCTGCCCTATATTGTAAGAGATCATACGGAGGAGAGACAGAGAAATGTCTTCGGGTCTGTAGTCTTCAATCTCCTTGTTCTCAGAAATTGCCTTGCCAAAACTGGAAGCAATTGTTGATGCAGAGAGTCCAATCTAAAATGATATGAGAGGTCAATGGTAATTATGTTAAGGGAGAAAAGAATGAAAAGCTCAAGCTTGGGTTATATTTTATGTTACGAATAAGAGTTGCATATAGTGGTGGCAATCTCGAGCGTCCATTTGGGTTATATTTTATCACTAACAGCTTAAGCTTGATTTAAAAAATGGCTAAAAAGGAATGAATTCAAACAGGGCCAACCTGATCGAAAGTAACCCAAGGAAAAATTTAAATTTATAAACTCCAAAATCATTTCATTAAAAACTATTAAATTATAATAGAAATAATCTTATGTTTGTAATCGCATTTGACATGCTAAGTATGTTTTTTTAACGATAAAGTATTTGAAACAAATGTGCTCTGGGTTAACCCCACCGAAGATATTAGAAAGTAACCGTTTAATGGTCACCAAACCACCTGATCGACCCAATTTGGTCCCTCTAGTTGCACAGGACATAACTGAAAATCTATTAACTTGCATACTGAAACCAATTCACCTTTGAATAATCCAATCCCCCATAAATATCCCCAACAAGCATGTCTACAGAGCTATTATCTCCCCTTTGACTCAACTCCAGCAGCTCATCAAAACTGTAATATGAATGCTATTGGTAAATCCATCAAAGTGAAAGAGAAAGATTTGTATGGAAGTGGTCAAAAGATAAGAGTAACCTCTTGCACTTGGTCAACAGTCTCCCTAATCCCCAATATGTACCACCACCTACATTTGTCCCGCTGACCCTCTGAAACTTCCCATCTCCATCAACCTACATTAATGCCACATTTGAACCTTAACTACTTGCAAACAAACGAGGAATAAAACATGATGGAAATAACAGAAAAAAAGAAAAAGAGAAGGTACCTTTATCATGCTTACTCCAGATCCGATATTAACAAGAAGATACGGGTACAAATCATTATGGTCGATCTGCACAAATTCTTTATGACCTTCTTTATGGGTGAAGGCTTCATGGCGAATCGCCTGCACAGAGTTCACTTATTTAAGACTAATCGACATATGAGTGTGGGTGGACATAACAAATAAATTGACACAGAAGAAAAGATTTAAATAGCACCTTTAGCAGGAAGTTTGCACCGGCTACAAGACAATCCATTTCATCTTCTTTGTCTATGCTAACTCCAAGTTTTTCTTTAAATAAATCTGCGAATTTGTATGCCCCACCACCTGTAGCCTTCTCAAACATTCTAATTAGTAATAGACAGGGAAAGATTAACGATAATGAAAAAAGAATATATATATATATATATATATATATATAATACCTTGATTACTGCATTATCATTCTCTGTTATTGAAGGATGACAACACCGATATCCATATTATACATGACAGAAAATAAGCTAAATTAGGTGTGAATTATAAGTGAAATAAGAATAAGCATTTGCTTGTAATAGGTACAATAGTACACGGCTAGAGGTGGAAATTTCTACCAATTACTAGTGAACAGGTTGATTTGGGTTGTAGTTTATCTCAAACAGGTCAAATCTATAAAGATTGCTAAAAGGGAAACAGATTGTATGTCACCCGGAATCTATTTTTGATGCATAAAACCTCCTAAATCCTTTTATTTAAACACTCCGCTTATTGTTGTAACACTATTGTTTTTAACCATGTTAATACATAAACTACTTATAAAAACTTTTAAAAAATGGAAAAAATAAACTAAACATGTTTGGGGGTCAACACAACCCAGCTCGTTTGACCCGTTACCCAACCCATCCAACTTACCACTTCTAGACGAGACAAAGTTCCATGTTGGTAAATAAGAAAGAGCAACACCTCCACGATGAAGTTGCTTTGAGTGGATGAAATCTAAACATGCATTTATTTTGGTGGTTTCAAACTTCACAAAATGCAGCCTCCCTCCAAGAATTGGAAAACTTCTCCTGTTACCATTCATAACACCAAATCTCTCTTTTGCAGACTTCTTCCTCTTGTCACTGACAGCATGATCCTCATGTCTTGAAAAATAAACTAACTTGATAAGTGACCCTGGTACAAAGTATATCAAGAAAAATGTCAATACCATAGCATGATTTTTAAAAAATAAAAATAACACTCACGAACAAGTACATCCTCCCTAAGTTAACAAAAAGAAAGTTACACGGAACAAGAATCACCTCCAATGTCTAATGCCAAATGGGATATATCATCAGATTGATTAGGCAACAAAATCGTGGGGTCTCGTTCTTCGAAATTCCCTTGAATGGCTGCCCCACTAAGATCAAGTTGAGGCCGCGAAGTCGACCTATGAATCGCATTACCAACAGGTGGAACCATTTCTTTTCCTGTATCTTCTTTCTCAATTATGTCGTCGTTGTTACTAGCATCTTCATTTATACCATCACTAGCTTCTATAACTGATTCGTCCTTTTTTAGCCCCTCCATTCGTATATTTAATAATTTAATGCTATCACTCTCTTTCACCTAACCACCTCCTATTTGGATTCTTCAATAACTTTTTTTCATAAACAAACAGCATTTCACATATATAAAATTATCATACATTTTAAACATTTCAAAACCATATCAACAAATAGTCAACATCATCATCATCATATATATATATATATATATATATATATATATAGGGAAAAGTTAGATTGAGAACTCTCATTTTAAAAAGACCAAAAGAACAAATCTCAGCCACACATTTCTTTCTCATTTTCTCTCTCCTCCATTTTAAAATAGGTGTTTTCAATCTAACCCATCCCTATATATATATATGGAAAACCACCTCCAAGGAGGCCTAGTGGTCAGGCGACCTGATTCCCTAACAAGAGGTCTCGAGTTAGAACCTCACTAGGTAAACAGGCCATGTACATCTAAATCAAATACTCGCCCTCCTCGGGTAACTGAACATAAATAACTTTATCTGTTTACCCGTTTGAGTACAATGTATGATGATATCTCAAATGAATAGTAAAGAATTCATGATCCCACATGGAAATTTAATAAGATAACTATAAAGTTGAGCTAATAAATTGTAAAAAAAAAAGGTGATTAATAATGAGCCCCTGAAATAGATATTTTTTAAATTTAATTATTTACCATTTTAAATATAAACATGGGCTGCCGTAGTATAGAATTCAAGACTAATATTTAATACAAACTATCAAACTATGCGGCTTATAAATGAAGAAATTTAATATTATTATTATGTATGAATGATTAAACTACACAAACATTAGTATTGGGTGAACAAACAAAATGTAATCTGAACTGAACATAAATAAATAAATACTATATATTAAGTAGTTAAGAAAGAGAACTAACAGTTGGGATTTTGATAGGATGAAGAAATTTAGGAGAGTTTCAGGAAGTTGTTGGTCTGTTTTTGATCGTTGTGTGTTTTTGATATGTTTCAAACAGTTGGCCAAACACAAAAGTAATCAAGTATCTATCTTTCTTCAGTTGAGTGTACGAGTACGACTTTGGGATCTCTTTAGGATCTTGGAAAATCTAAAAATCTTTAATAAAAATAAATAGAAAATGTAAATGATTGAAAATACAAGAATGGATTGCAGAAAACGGTCCCCCAAATAATGTCAAGGGGCTAGTTACATTTTTTTTTTTTTTTTAACGGCAAATTATCCAATTAAATTATATAAATGCTTAGGCCATCGCTGATGGTATTATCAATTTGCTCAAGTAAATCGGTCACTTCAACAACACAATTGTTCCAGCATACTGAACCAACAAACTTAAGTCATTTTGCCTCCAATCCAATACACTAAAACTCAGTTAGTTTGTCTATGCTACATCATCGTTCATATTAAATTCAAAAACACAATACATTAACTAAAAACATATGACATTCAAGTTTTTAGGGAAAAAACAAACAAGTGGCCCCACATATATTGTTTACTTTCAATTTGTTTCAATTTGTTCGCATGCAAACCGAACCTACAAACTTTGAAGCAAACCGAGACTTCAATGACAGCAAACTGAAACCCAATTTGTAAACTGGCATGAGATATCCATTGGAGATAGCTGGGGACTTTCGAAAACCTTCCATTAATCAATCCCCACAAATGAATAACCCACCTCACATATATGGGAAATGAAACTTGAACTCAGATGGAATCTCCTAATGTTAAAGAACTTACTAATGGGTCACCAACCCATTGGCACATCTTATTGGTTTTTAAGAAATTATGTTTATCACTAGCGAAGAGTAGCGCAAATCTTTACTCCTTTATAAAGCATTTACTAGTCGTCTAAAATTGTAATTTTTTAAAAACTAATTAATTAAGGTAAATTATAATTTAATAAATGCTAATAACAAAATAAAATGAAAACATCTTTTTTAAAACAATGCAAAAATCATGCCACGCATATCACAATTTCTCAATAAATTCAATTTAAATTTTTGTTTAACAAAATATTTACATTCAAAAGCATTTTACATACACATTTAGATTGTAATAAAAAATGTCAAAATAAAGACAACTATATTCGATTGTTAATTTACAAAAATAATATACTAACGTCTATTATCACTAGCTTCATTACCATACATAACATGGGTACTCTTTCTAGTAGGACTGTAAACGAATCAGATGAACATAACAAAGCTTGTTTACATTCCTTTGTTTAATTTTAACTGAATAGATGGATAAATACAAAGACGGATGTAACTTTGTGTTCGGGTTCGTTCCTTTAGGTTTAAGCAAGCGAACATGAACATTAAACAAACTTATACGTATTTGTTAAAAAACATAGAACGAAATGCATTTTTGGTCCCTGTGGTATCACACCATTTGCAAGATTGGTCCAAACTTATGTAAAGTGGCGATTTTGGTGCAATAAGTGAGGCTTTGTGACATTCTTGGTCCATTTTAATGATTCCGTCAATTATCAACCGTTAAGTGGGTCATGTGCCCCTCACGTGAGGGGCAACATTGTCTTTTTAAACATACAGGACCATTATTGCAATTAAGTAGCCATCTTATTTATACAAACACCCATAAATCTATACATATTCATATACACATACACATACACACATATACATACTATTATTGCAATTAAGTAGCCATCTTATTTATACAAACACCCATAAATCTATACATATTCATATACACATACACACACGTATATAAATTACAACTTCTTTTTCCAGATCTTCAACTTCTTTTTCTTCCTTTCTTTGCAATAATTTTGATTGAAATTTCTATGACCACCACCACCACTCAGTCCCTCCACCGCAAAATCACCTCTAGTACTCAACCCCTCCACCGGTGCTGTTATATAGACAGATCGATGACACGTTTGCCTTTTTATTCGACAGATCTGAGGATGCAGATGAGTGGATGAAAAGAAAAAAGAAGGGCCTTTTTCCGGTGGTTGGCGGCGGCGGCTTGAAGCAAAGCGTTTTTCCAGTGGACCCTTTTTCACGTTTTTCCGGTGGCGGCAGCTGGTGGGTTTGTCTGTTTCCCGGCAAACCACAAAAAGAAGGAAAGAATAAAATGTATATTTGTCCTAAACTCCTAATCCTACAATTAAAAAGGTGACATAAACTAACATATAATGTACATAATCTTCATTTTTATTTATGTTCTTCCTCATGTATTACAACTTTACTATAATATATTTGATATCTAATATATATGTATCATGTATGTATACACATCATATATTATGATTCAAACGAATAAACACATAAACGAACGTTAACGAACAACTTATCGAATGTTCACGAACTTAAACGAATAAACGCCACATATGTTCATGTTTGTTCGTTTAATTAAACAGACAATAAATCTTGTTCGTGTTTGTTCGTTTGGTACATAAACGAACTTCTTGCCGAACAATTTCATAAACTATTTACGAACCATCTGTGTCATTTACAGCTCTAACCCTAAAGACGTATTGGTTTAAATGTGCCAGGAATTATGATCAGAGAAACAAGAAATATCAGAGAAAACATAAGTCTCCTTTTTAAATGGTTGTTTTTCACTTGATCAACAAGGAATGAGTCGATTGTTATAATTGGATATCCTATACATGGTTTTGGCGTTGTATATTATGGTAAGTGCACATAACATGCTTTAAACATGAAAATTGGAGTTACCACACAACATGCTTTGAACATGAAATGCGCATGTAACGTTACATCGCTATGCGATGCAAGAGCAAAAAATTGTAAACTATTTATATTATTTATTTTTGCCCTCTAACCTTTTTTATAAACATGATTAATTGATTAATTCTTTCAATTTTTACACACCTCGTGGCTTGTGCGCATGTGATATTGTAATGATGTAACTATGCGCACATTTAGGGCAAACGGTGTTCTTATCGATTGCTATCAAATAGGAATAAACTCCACCAATTGGATGATGTCATGTGGACATACCTAAACTATACCATATGATACCAAAACTAAAGGAATGAAATGCCTAAACCATACCACATGGTACGAACAAAAGAGGGAATAAGACACACAGAAAGAAAGAAAGAAAAAAATCACAAACACAACCCCAACGTTCAATAGCATCGGTGTGGTGCCACCAATTTGCTCCCCTCTTACCGATACCGATGTTTCACCGATTGATAGAAGATGGGATGTCAAGCCACCGATTGTCGGCACCGATGCTCTATACCGAAGACACCCTTGCCCCTTAATAACACAGATGATTATCCATTGATTGAGGTGTTTAAGATTTGCTTCTTTCTTTTTTTATCTATATATATACTAGTCTTAATACCTGTACGATGTACGGCTTGACTATATATATCGTACACTTTATTTTTTCTTATAACTTAAAATTACATCTGAACAAAACTAAAACTGAATTTTTTTTCTTATATGTAATTGGAGTAAACCTAATAAACATGCATGTATAATAAAATTTTAAAAATGATTATTTAAGTTGAATAAGTATTTTATATGGATTGTGATTGTTTAAAAAGTAAAGATATGTACAAATATTATATAAATTAGAAAATTATATACAATGAATATATTTAATAAGGAACTTTGTTATAAGAAAATTTGCTGGAAGATTTTATAGGTCAAAAGAACATGTATCAATCAACGACAACGCCATGTGTCGTTACAAGAATACTTCAATTCTGTTTTAGTATATTGGTATATATGTCGCTTTTTTTAGAACTGATTATCAATTCCAAACACCCCCTAACATTACAAAATGAAACACACATAGCAGCTTGAAGCCAGGAAGCATAAAGAGGTTGAAGGGTAATTGGACCAATAACCAAAGGCACAAGAAAAATCTACTAACTCAAAGGTCCTATTTTGAAATTTACTCAAAAATAATGGGTAAACTTTAGACTTCATTAATACCGATTAAATGTTTTATTTATACTTTTAAAAATTTAGTTTATTTAATGTTCTTAATGCCTAGTGGATACAAGTTAAAAAAACAAAACCCAAAATGAATATAAAATAGAAATGAATCTTCGAGGTGTTATTCTAAATTTTTATTTATATCTAATAAAAGTATGAAACGTAATTGACCCAATTCTAGATCATCTTCTAGAATCATATTACTGTCAAAAGTGAGTGCTATATTGTTTGTCACGGATATAAAAAGTTATAAATATTTTCTATATATTTAAATATCAGATTTGTATTTTAGAAAATGATCTGAAAAGAACCACTTGGCAGCAGCCGATGGCTGGTATTTCCTGCAATGGTGGTGGTTGGTGCTGCCAACGACGACAGCTACTGATGGATGGCTGTTAACTAGAAAGAAAAGGCTTGGTGGTATAAGAAATGAGAGGTGTGCCATATTTTTATTGGATTAGAAAATGTTGCATGTCATTTGTTTGTTTTTTTTTTATCTAAGGATTTTTTTACTTGTAAGTTGTAACGGCTATGAATAACATGCACTAATATATCATACATAAAAATAATAAAATAATTGACACTCAAAATAATTTTCAAGTACCATATACAATACTTTACGTTTACTAAGGGATACATAAAATTATAAAAATAACTGTCGCCGAAAATAATTTTTAATCGCTATGCATAATACTTCTACTAAGCAAGGGTCATAATTAACACAAACTCCTTTTATTAAATTTGAAAAAAGATTATGTGGACCTTTTCTATTTGTGTCGTCTAATCTTCAAACTGCATGAAGCATGAGAGTTTTTGGTAAGCAGACTATAATGTTTTTTTTATTAAATTAGAGAAAAGATTGTCAATGTAAGGTTAACCCACTTGATATAAGCTTTTTGAAAAGAAGACCAAGGTTCAATCCTTGACACAGATATATTTGGGATAGTTGTAAGAGAAGAGTAGATTTTGTGTAATATTTAGGAGTACAAAAAAAATAGACAAAAGATTATGTTGCATGAAAAACACTCTTAGGCTCCAAGAAAAACTTAATGATTTAATAATTAACACAACCTAAGAAATCATTTAATATGTCTTAAACTAAAATGTTTCATTAGATCAAAACGTATGGTAATATACACTCGCATCTCCAACAGAAAACTAAATCAATCTTAAGGTAACTCGCGCCTTATTCTACTTCAAAGAATTCTTAGGTATTCAGATATCTATAATTTCGTATCTATAGAAATGTAACACAATTTTTATACCAAGCGTACACAACAGTCAAAGATTTTCTTGATTTCAATACATACATATGCATATCTCCTCAAATCTTCAACATTTTATCACACTAGAAAGAAGATAAAAATAAAAAAAAAGAGAGAGAAAACATAATACAGAATACGGAAAAGAACATTATTCAAGATTTCAAGGGCACAAGGAGTCCTCTGTTTTGGATACCCAGTCAGGTATAATCAAGCCTCGGCAGCCTTCTCAGAAGGAGAGGCAACAGATTTACCACGCTTGGTTTCATAATCTTTGACTGCCGCCTTAATGGCATCTTCAGCAAGCATGCTGCAATGGAGTTTCACAGGAGGAAGGGAAAGGTGTTTTGCAATTTCTCTGCAACAGAAATATTAACTGAAACTTTAAATACACGAACAGAAATAAAGAAAAGTAAAAACAGCTTTTCCTTTCAATTGCTAGCTAAAAACAGTTGCAGTATAAGCCTGTACCGTCAGCTAAAAAATATCTTTGACATTCACAACACATAATTTAAGGTAAGTAAAGAATTTGCATGATACAAAAAGAATGGTTGTTTAGAAGGAAAGAGTAACACGATCAATGATACAGTTGCAATTGTATATTAATGCCATGGTTATCAACTGTTGTATTTGTGGACTACTTTGTCCCTCAAGGCCTTAGCTAGAGTCACGTCATGGAACAACCAAGAGGCTCTTGGCTCATTGATTACTGACATGTCCTAGACTATAGGGTGATTTACAAGGATAGTTAATCCTTCAATGCCACCAAATAGATGGAACCATGGAGTCAGAAGTTCTTATAGGTCTTGAAGGCTATACAGAATGCCATTTGACTAACCATCTCCAGGGTCACCTAGTGGTAAGGCATCCTGAAGGTCTCAGAAGAGACACATGTTCGAACTTCACTGGGTAAACATCTAGGAATAGATAGGGAAAGAACTACCACGGGAATACCAGTTAGGCTGCGTACATCAGAACCAAATGGCTCGACTTCCCCAGGGTAGCCTGAACAGGGGTCCCTCTCCGTTTTAGAATCCCATTTAACTACACTGCGAAATTTGTACGTTGTCACAAAACATGCTTGGCAATCTGTTTAGTTCCATTTTTATTCTAGGTCTGTTGTTTACCTTTCTCTTTAGAATTTTCAAGTCTCCTTTAGTCATGTAAACCATATGCCTGTTAGGCATTATTCTCATTTAAAACGAAAGCATTCTACAACTCGGCAAAGATATCCGACTCATTAATGTGGTTATCTCATAAACTTCTATCGAACGAGATTGCTTTTGCGGCTTACGCTTACAACTAATATTCATACCAAGGTTTGTGTTTAGACTAATCATCAGGTCCAAACCATCAATGCCAACATGATTAGAGATGTGAAACAGCACTAGAAAGAACAGATATAGGATGGGACAAATAAAAAGAGCCAATTCGGCAGAAATCCCCAAAAAGATAAAACATAATGCATTATGTGGACCCCAAATGCATAATCTAGAGCTAATATACTAGCTTATTGTCCTTCAGCTTTATTATGTAACTTTAACATTTTGCAGTTGCATATTTAGGTCTTCCAGATGATCGTTTTTTACTTTGAAATTGTAAAATAGCAAGAATAGCTCCATCGTGTGTTCAGGGCCGGCCCTATGTATTAAAAAACTAAGCATCCGCTTAAGGTCCCCAAAAGTCTAGGGCCCTCATATTTTACATAATAGGCTTAATGTTTTGTATTTTTAACCAAATAATAGTTCCAGCCTTCCTTTT
>JAOEHQ010035549.1:0-12822 GCA_025447715.1 Asclepias incarnata | reverse complement strand
ACTCAGCAGTCAGGTATGTTTCCCTATCCCCTGCACTTTATTATTCTTCTCCCCTTTGGCCGGAGGTCCTTATGGAAGCAGTCTCTTTACCTTGAGTAGAGGCAAGACTGTCTACATCTCACCTCCTCCATACCCCGCTTCGGTAGGGATTGTGCACTGTTGTTGTTGTTGTAATAATATATCTAATAAACTTTATATAATAACATTAATATATAAATTCGGAACTTTGCTATTGTCATTTCCCGGATGTAGTGTGGAGCTGTATTAGAACGTGGTGCAAGGTGGGATCGTTTATTTTTTCTTCGGTTAAAGAGCTTGTTGAGATATATGACAAGTAGGTTTAGGCAAGAAGGCGAGGAAGGTATTTAAAAGTATTGTTTTTGTTACATGTTGGTGTCTTTGAAAAGCAAGAAACGAGAAGATCTTTGAGCAAGTGACGATTAGTAGTCACAAAGTTTTTATGGAAGTCAAGTCTATAGGTTTTTTGTGGTATACTAGTAGATTGAAACATGAGTCTATTCATTGGGAGGATTGAAATTCTTTTAATGTAACATAATACTTTTGTAATTGTTCAACTACTCCGGAATTACGGAGTAGTGAGATATAGTGAATGATACTTACCTTTAAAAAAAAAGGAATTATGTAAATAAGGATTTTTGTTATAAGAAAAATTGGTGAAAGATTTTAACAGCCAAAAAGACACGTGCCGATCAAACAAATGACACATGTTGCTTTAATAATACATCAATCCTTTTTTAATTATATGGGTAGATAGATAAAAAAAAATAGATGCTTTTATTTAAATATAAATAATATTTCAATTATTCTAATTAAATGTTTATACATACATAGTATACACTTAATGTATTTCTTCCATTTTGTTAAAATTTAAAGTCAATATGTACGAAACAAAATAACACTTTTTTTTTGAACAAAAATTTATTAAATTAAAACGCTAAACGGTTGAGAAGGGTTCAACCGATAGCACCAAAATAAAAAATTACATCGAGAGTAGTGGATTCTTAATCCAATCGATCCACGAGATACTACATTTTCTACATCTACTAGAATACCATAAATAAGAAAATGAGATAATAGAATCAAAAAGGAAATCTTTCTTAAGCTTTTGGGACAAGAAAACTTATTCATTTCTGACCTTCTAAATCATCCACCAATTACAGAATAAAAATGGAAGAGGTATTGAATGTATTCTCTTATTCTCTATACATATGAGCATGCTAAGTTGTTTTTGTTGGTTTGGTAGATGTTTAATATTATTTTTTTGGTCTTCTAAACTCAAATTATTGTATCCGCCATTGCTCCCATCATCCGTTTCTGTCGACGTCTTTTTTTTTTTTTGGTTTCTTTCCTCATGTTCCAAAGCTTTGTTATTCCAAAAAGAAATGAGAAAGAATTGTAGAGTATTATATAATATATACTATCTCTAGAGCACTTCACTAAACTTATTTATATATATATCATCTATAATTAATGTAATTATATCGACATGATTTTTGTAATCATAGTAAATCGATTCACTTAATCCATTTCACTCACTAAAAATCGCCCGTTCTCCCACTGACAGGGCATTGGGCCGTCTGAACTTAGCATGTTTTGATCCGAACCTTTATTAGATCTCTGAATAAAATATTTAATAAGGATATGATGTTATTTAATTTATATCTTTTAAATATTAAAAAGTAGAGGATATAAAATTCAAATGGAACGAAAGTGAAATAATGAGTCAGGTCTAACGAGGAAGCTTTGAATTGAAAGGGTGGAATCTTTATCTCTACATGCACTCCAAAGGACATAACCCCATCCTTATTTTAAGTCTTTATAAAGATAATGTAGCTCTTTTGCGTTAAACAAATAAATTGTATGGATCTATATAATTGGTATCTGGGTTTTTAGTAGAGTCCTCGACGTAATGGTTAGACGTCTTGATATCTTAATAAAAGTCTGATGTTTGAATTGTTTTACGTAAACAATTTTATGATGGGTTGGGAAAGGTTGGTAAAACTTCATCCGTTTCTTATTTTTTTTTTTGTCTTTAGAAGGCATGATTGTTAAAATCGTGATCTTCATCTTAGCATTTTAGGATTTTGTGACCTTAATTAATGAAAATATTTAGATTGTTTATAGAATGTTTTGTAAATATGATCTATATATGATCTTGGTCTTGAACATAACGTACATCGTAGAATTTCCATTTAACGTACATGTCAAATCTTGTTCTTCTTGAAGTAACATCCTTTAAGTAGTATTTTACAATTTCGATTGGATGGTATTATCTTGATCTTATAAAACAACAGTGATTCAAGATAAACTATTTAAGAACATTGAATATGCATTAGTTAAAAAGGAAAAAAAAATAAAAAAACAAGAAGAAAGAATTATAAACACCAGAAAAAGAGATTTTTTGAAAGGGATATTGATTAACTGTTTAAAATCCCTTTAGATGTTTCTCAGCTAGAAAACTAAATGCCATGGGCTTTGGATATACTGTATAACGAATTAGGCCAAACGGAGTAAGGCGTCAAAAGGGGATATGCCGCCCCTTCCCCCCTCTGCCGCACAGCTACAGGGCCCCCCGGGGCGTTTTCGTCCCAAAAGCCCTCCACCCCGGCAAGTATTTGCCGCTTAGATTGTGTTTGTGTTGTGTGTTGTGTGTGTATATATATATATATATATATATATATATATATATATATATATGTATGTGAGTGGGGGTTTCTAGGAAGCCTCACTCCACCATTTTCGGGGGCTTCTTCTCATCTTACGCACATGCTACGTGTCGCAAGACACCCCTCATTTTTGAAGCCTTACTCCTCTTAGTCTTAACGAGTGACACTTTTATCATAAACTCATAAAAAAGTTTTATGACGTAGCTATCAATATGTTATTTATAGTAGGACACACAAGGTTTAGTTACGATATACATTGATTGAGCTTTCCTGTTATCAATTTCAGAGTGTGTTAAATGTACATAATATATCCCTCATTTTAACTATGTGTGAGGCTAACTGCACCAACATCCGTGCAGTTGACATCACTGATCATTTTGCCTAAAAAAATCCCATAAAAAAAGATCAAACCCAAAATATGCCCAAAAAACCAAATCCAAAAAAGGCTCAAAAGTGTAATTTCCTAAATCCAACATCCATGCAGTAAACAACACGATTCATTTAAAAAAAACTCATAAAAAAGAAAAAAACAAAACCCAAAATAAACTAATAAAACAAATCCAAAATAAACTATGAATATAAATTTGGGCTTTTTGGTCGGTTACTATTCATAAACATGAAACTTAATTATATATATAATATATAATATATAATATAATATATATATATATATATAATATAATACGATATTAATTTAATATTAACATTAATTTTGGTCGGTATTTTTATGTTAACTACTTCATTTACAAATTATTTGATGATTTTGAAGTTTGAAATATGTCAAATGTTTGATGTTGAAATTGAAATGAATTTTTTTCATAGTAACATAAAATTTGAATAGTGTGACACTATTTACTAGTAACATTTTTGTAATTATTGCCATCATTAAGGGTTTCATATTACGTGTTAATTAAATAATAACATTTTTATATCTTATTATTTATAACAGAAAATATATTATAATTCGTATTGAAAATAATTAAGGATATTTTTATCTCAACTGTTTTATGTACAAATTATTTAATAATGTAGAAGTTTGAAATATGTCATATACTTAATATTCACATTGGGAATACTTATTAGATGTTCTAATATAACCATGGGAATACTTTGATCTTGATTGTTTTTTTTTTTTTAAGTTATTATTACATGTTGTAAGGGCACTCCCATCGGCTCGTTATCAACTAAATTCTCAACCAAATTCTCCTCGTTCTCACAACACCAATATTACCATCTCATCGTTCTGGCCTCGTTCTCAAATTCTCCCATAACACCAATGTCACTGTCCGCGTTCTGGCCAAATTCTCACCTCCTCGTTATGTTGAGAACGTGAAAAGAAAAAGAAATGTGGCAGAGGGTGGGGCACTCCCATCTCTTTGTGTTTTATTTTATTTTATGTGGGATGATGTGGAAATAAAAAATTGAGAATTTAGTGGTATGGTTGGTAGGGAGTAAATTCTGGGTAAATTCTGGGAGAAAGGGATGATGTGACGCTGATGTGACAGTGAGAATTTGAGAATGTAGTGTTATGGATGGGAGATGCCTTAGCCGCATAAGCATTACTATTAAACAATTCAATTATATAATGCCAAGGTCTAAATTGACCTAACATAATTGACTTCAAGTTATTCTTTTCATTCTTTTTTTTTTTATATATAACTGATCAGTAACAATTAACCAATTTTTGGAATATATGACTTCGTTTTCTTAATATCGATCTTTAGCTAACAATTACGTGCATCATTTGTATTTAAACAAAGATTAATGATTTGTTTATACATTATTAAATAATTAGTGATTTGTTTTATAACAGCATCCCATGAATGGGTATGTAAAAAGAAGAAGCAAATTAATTTGACAGTTGATATGCATAAACGATGCAATTCTCGGCATGAAAAAAATAAACCCTCCTAAGGAAAAAAATCAAGAAACTCAATATAAGCATATATTGAGTAAAAAAATCCAATCACAAAAGGATCGATGCACACACTTAGTTTTCTAGTCTTCAATCGATCTTCACTCTCGATTACGTACTGTTCTTCCCCGACCTTGTTGTTGGAAAAGACAGCGAAAAAACCCACTTGGGCAGTGACTTTGTTTTTTTAGAATTTCCATTTAACCGGCTGCGAATGTGATTGTTCTTTTTGGCCATTGAGTCTACAAACGAATGCAAACGTTGCATGGCCAGTAGTAGGGTTTCTTTGGACATGTTGGCAAAGCAAACCCTAAACCAACCTGGTTCGCTACAATGGCATGATGAGCCGGGCGATATGTTCAGCCCTACATCATACACAATCTTCTTCCATAGCTCCATTTCTCCTTCAAAAGTTTGTGAACTCAAAAGGCCTCTCATATCAACCCAACTAAATAAACCGGCATTGCTCTTAAGGCAGCCAATACCAGTTTTTTGTAAGGCCTTTTCGAGCATTTCATGTCTATGTTTCAGTCTTTTACGATTCTCCGTTAGATAGTTTCTTGTAAACTTCTTATCAGACAGAATTTCTGATAGTAAGTGTTGAGTTTGAGATGATATTAACCCAAAGCTCGACATTTTTGTTGCAGCTGAGACCACTAGGTCATCATTGGAGTAAATGGTTCCAATTCGAAAGCCTGGTAGCCCGAGATCTTTTGAAAGACTATAAACAATGTGAACTCGCTTCCCAACATCCGTATTCATTAGATTCTTGTTCTTTAGGACCTCCATGATGCTAACAAATCCGGGAGAGCTAAAAACTGTGCCAGAGTAGATTTCATCACTAATGAGATGGATGGTCTTGGAGGATATAAAGTTAACGAGGAGTTCGAGCTCATGCATGCTTAGTGAGGTTCCTAATGGATTTGAAGGGTTTGTTACTAAAACACCTTTCACTTTAAGGTTTTGCTTTTGTGCTTGTTGGTATGCATCTTCTAAGGCTGATTCCGTGATTCTGAAACCATTTGAGCTTGAGCAATGAATCGGTACTATCTCAGCACCGGTTCGCCACTTGAGATCTCTATCAAACCCCGGATAGTATGGTGTGGGAAGGAGGAAAGCATCGCCAGGGTCAGCAAGGCAAAACATTAGAGTTTCATTGGCTGAGGTTGCTCCAGCAGTGAGTACGAGGTTGTTTGGATCGAAAGATACTTTGTTTTCTCTAATCTCCGACATGAAATCAGCTAATGCCTGTAAAATGAAAACACATAAGAGTTAATACTTGATAGTTGGCGCCAAAAAGAAAAACAAACAAAAACATTAGTTGATAATTAGTTATAGTAAAGCAAAACTCTATATATAGAATAAGAGATGTACTGAATGTGGACTAGGCTATTCATCGATACATGATCAGCCTAGTCCATGAAAATAATGATTGGAAAGTAGCTTACTTTTTTGAAAGTAGGAAGACCATGGTAATCTTGGAATAGAGCAAGTTCTTTAAAAATGGAATGGTTTTGAGTTGTGAAACCAGCTGAGTTTGGATTGTTGTTGAGCCATGATTCAAGAAGGTCGAAGGAGAGTTGATTCTCGGCGAGGCCCATTTGTATCATACCATTAGGATTGGTAATCGGGTCATAGGGATTCTTCTCATATTCCTCCCATCCAAGGAAATAGAATGAATCTTGACCATGTGAGTTACATGTGGCCTTTGCAGACAACATCTTGATTTGTGTGTGTGTGTGTGTTTTGTGTGAAATGTGTGTGTGTTTGTGAGACTGGATGAGAGGGAGAGAAAGAACGTTTGGTGGTGTGGACCGGTGGGTGTTGAAAATTGAAGTGTGAAAGATTTGGATTGAGTGTAGAGTTTGAGAAGCTATATATATAGAGGAAAAGCTGGAAATATAATATAGTAGTATAAGAATGCCACCTCAGACCATTTGACCTGGGATTTGTAGGTGGATACCAAGTGTTTCATTTTACTACATGTTGTCTAAAAGAATATTAATATATTAATCCACACGCTTCCGGATTATAAATCCAATTCTCTCAAGTAATCTTTTAAGTGCATCCCGTAACTAGTTCAAAAAAATAAAAGTGAGAACAATCCTTCATGACTTCATTAATTATGTCATCATCACATATTTTTAACATAATCTTTAACTTTTAGTCTTCATAGTCATATACATATTGCAACATTTTTGGATACAAGAGAGTCGATTTTTAGATTTAGTCTGCTCGTAAAATAAATTTAAGGTTATCGATAAAAAAAACCTTTTTTGGGTAACATGTAAATGGGTAATCTCTCCTTCCCACTGTTTTGTGGGGATGGTAATAATATAATAATTGTTAAAAACAAACATATTGTAACATTCTTAAGGCTTACAATTACTCCGTAATTTGCAAAAGTCAACACTTAATACTACATTAAGGTGAAACTTTTTGTAAAATAAAACTAGTAGACTCCAACATCGTGCCCTTCTCCAACCCATATATGACCCTCAGCTCACCACCCTGATCAGATGATGATCTAATCATTTTCTTGACGGGGTAGTGACGCATCACATGGTTTATCTCCACGTCATGAAACAATCACGGACATCATACACCATGCTCTAATCTCTAATTTGCTATTACGATATTTTTTATCTTTTATTTTGTGAAAGTCAACTAAACAATTTAAACAAATTTCTCATTGTACATCATTGAACTAAAACTCATAATCTATAGATTGATAGGTTAATGCTCATACCACATGAACCAATGCTAGATCTAAAGGTATTACAATATATTTTATAATTATTTTCAATAAAGAGTTCTAGTTAATTGACAAGGGCGGAGCTAGTTGGAGGTTAGAGTTGTCCATTACCCACCCTAAAAAAAGTAACGGTAGTTTATTTTAGCTTTATTTTTTCATAATTTACCATCGAAAGGATCATGGAGACCCACCAAAGCACGAAAGCTAGGATCTTTCAGAAAATGATAGGTAAATTCTAGCTCACCCAATATAGTATTTTGTTACTTATTCTTGTTTAATAAATATTTCGGCCTACCCTGAACCATTATCTTAGCTCGGCCACTAATAGTTGATACCATGAAGTATCCTAATAAGTACTCCGTATATATTCGTAATAATAATAATAATAGTAATTCAGAAATTTTGAAGTTATACTCTATAACCATTTAATAATGATTTAAATTAATGTACATGTTTTGTCAAGTCAAAAAGTTATATTTGATATTGATTTCCAACTTTGTATATGAAAATTCAACAATTAAAGCTGTAATATTCTGATTCTTTCATTTTCTTTTCGTCCTTATCTGACATGGAAATTATTAAGAAGTTACGTCAAATAGTAATTTAATATAAAACACAGTTGTGCTTACACTTTGTCACTATCTTGCTTCGTTCGCAAGGCTAAAAACAAATAATAAAATTTCGAATTTTGGTAGCACACATTGTGTGTGTACGTGTGAGTGTTTTTGACGTGGGGGGCCTGGGGGCTGCGTTGCTGAAAGTCTCTATTTCCGACAAGAAATCCTGAAGCAAAAGGTGAACCCTCAAAAGGCCATGCATGCCATGCCCCGTCACCATGCTATGGTCTACCTGTCTCCCATCCACTCTAGGGACCATTTCAATTCTCTCCACATGCCGCCCATTTCTCACACTTCCTAAATACTTGAGGTCAAATAGATTTAAGAGATTCGACACTAAACGGTAAATGCAGAAGGTTTTCTTTGCTCGGATTATTCGGAGATGACAAATCATTTTTGATTTGGATGTAGCAGCTAATCGGGTTTTTTTTTGTCTGTGGCCGATTCCAACTATTTCCCTAGCCACCCCTAAGTTATTTGCCTGAGGCATGATATAAACTTAAACCTCTTTTAAAAAAAACAAGACTCCCTGATACTAAACCATTTACTCGTAAGCTTTAAAATGAGTTGAGCTCGAACCAAAAATCTTTCCAATTAAATGAGTCGTCATATGAAAAAGGACTAAAGAGAGGTAAATGAACATCATATCATAACTTATAATAATGAGGGTATGCGTTAACCCACAAACTTATTTACTTCAACTTCTATATATATAATTATTTTAAAACTAAAAGGCCGGTGTGAATAAATTATTAATTCAAGTGTACAAAACTACAACCGTCCAAGTAGGAAAACAATATGTATATATATATATAGTATAGTATGAGAAGGAAACCGGTCCAAGATATTAAGGCCAGGTCTTCTCAGCTTTTTGTTAACAAATCATATCTTTGCTTCTCTTTTTGTGTCAAAGTGTTTGTTAGTTTAAGCATAAAACAAGTGCCAAACAGCTCACTATGTTTTTTGATGGGTGTTTAGGTATCATCTTTGTGAACCTACATAGAAATTAACAAGTTTTTAAGGCTCTTTCCAACCATACCACGAAATATTCATATTCTCACTGACACATTAGTGCCACATCATTCCTTCCTCCCAGAATTTACCCCCTACCAACAATACCACCATCCTCCCCAAATTCTCAACTTTCTAGTTCCACATTATCACCAAACAATTTTTTTTTTAAACCCAAACAAGTATGCATGTGACAAAAGGGCCCACCGTCTTACAAACCTTCACGTTCTCAACAGAATGGCTTTCCAGAACGCGGTCGAGAACATGCGATTGGCGTTCTCCCCAAAACGCGAGAACGTTGCGAGAATTTGAGGTCATGCCAATAGTTGATGTGAGAACGCGAAGAACGGCACGAGAATTTACACCGTTGGAAAGGGCCTAAGACCCATTGGTTCTTTTCCTGGTCAAGTACGTTATAATTGATTTCGTCGTATCTTTATTTTACTTTCGCTAATTAATATCGTTTCATTAGTATTTGTGAAAACTTTAGTATCCTAAATACATGTTTCATGTGGGTGTGTCTAGAATTTAGAAACATCCCCATAAATACATATATATATGGGAAGGTGAATATGGGGTTGTCATACATCTAAGCTTAGATGTGAAACCCCTCACATCACATTATTTTAATCAATAAAAAACATGGGTTCTATATCATTTATAATTTTGTGGTTTATATATATAGGTTGTGGTTTAAATAAAACAGATTAAAGTAAAACAAATAAAATAATTATTTTTTCTTAATTGAAAATCGTTGTATTCTATGAATTTTCGTGTGTGCATCAGTTTTATCATGATCCAGTGGTCAAAATCTTATCCTATTTGTTTTACTTTAATACTTTTTTTATAATAACCAGTCTATATATATATATATATAATCAAATATATATATATATATATATATATATTTGATTAGCTTTTTTTTCCTGAAGGTTAAAAGATTCTATACCGTCGTCGCCACCGCCGTCGCCGCATTGCGCGAGTACTATGCTATCATTTTTAAACATTCTAGCAATAATAACAAATACATTTGTTTTTGTACCCGTGTGTTAGGTAATTTAAAATCGGCAGTCGGCGAAGTCGGCTGCCGACCACTATCAATATTTGATGCATAGACTGAATGAAGTTTACAAATTTTATGTACACTATAATTTAAACTTTTTGAAAAAATCATCTACTATTGCGCATTGCACAGATACACTTCTAGTCAATATAATGCAAGCTTACTTTATGCTAAATATAGTGTATTACTATTTAAGCTCAAATTATGTAAATATTAACACTTTTAGTTAATGTAATTTTACTTTATACTCCTATCTTATTTGTATTATTTTATTTTAACATTCAAACTTTAATTAAAGTAACCATACTAGCGAGAAACTAGGATACAAGATATCTTATTTGTATTAGTAAGTGGAAAAAAAGGTTAAATATCTAAAATTAAAATTAACTATTCATATAAAATATAGTACCTACAATTTGCTCTAAAATATAACAATTTTTAATAAAGTTATCATAGCATAAATAAACTTTCAAAGTTATTATTCGACAAACTGTATAAAACTGTCATAGTATACACGAACTTCCAAAATCACCCTTCAAAATATAATGAAACTTAGGTCTTTTAGTTTTTCATTTCAGCAAAAATATGTGTCAAAAGCATTTCATTTATATATTAATTCAAATTTTAGTTTATATATTGGTCATATAAACTTTAGCTTTGAAATAAACATAAACATAAATAAATAGAACCGAATCATCTATCCATAATTCTATATGTATATTGTATACTATATACGACAAGAATATAAAAATGGACCAGTCCCTGTAGGGTATTACAAATTTACAAGTGGCTTCATATTTTTGACCCCTTACCTAAATTTAATCAAGACATTGATGAGGTGTAGATGAAATACCTTACCTTTTTTTCGTAGTCATCTATTTTATGTAGTTTTATTAGGAAGTATGGTTAAAATTATTGTTGAGCTAACCTAGAGTACGACAAAACCTACAACTAAAACAGGGCTAAATCTTTGAAGTATTGTGAAATGTCTAAAATACTCTAATTAATTACTTAAAAGCTCAATTAGCTAACTATATATTTTTTTTTTAGGGTTTTGCTAGGGCTGTTATTAAAGTGCATAAAATAGTTGTACTTTTATCATAAAATTCAGGGGGGTGGGTTTTTGATATGGAAAGTATAAGTTTTTTATGCAGGTTATTGACAGCCCTAAGGGCTGTCATTAGAAAAATCTTTTTTTTTAATTTTGATCAGAGTCAGTTATTTATAATTTAGTCATGGTCAACCGTATACATTCCTAAACTTTTATATTAGTAACTGTGAAATACCTTAATTATTACTCTTACAACTAATTTCATTCCACATAGAAATTAATCAATATTACATAACGAACCAAAAGTTTTACCAAATTAAATCTACAAATTACCTAAAAACTCATGTCATAAAATAAATCGTAACCAATGATTACTCATCTGACACGACATGTTTACCGATCCCGTCGCATGACGCTGACATCATGCTAGTTTGGTTAAGAAAAGAACTTATAGAAACTAAAACATGCAATGTTTTATTAGAACTTTAATTGTTTAACATCTATGGTTTTTTATGTAACAAATTAGTATTAACCAAGACAATTAAATTAATGAAGCATGCATCATAAATATATCAATGATCAACGAATACTTTAGAAACGTTCACGAGGCCACTCTACTTATTTTGTAAGGAAATTTACATTTGTGTTTATATCAAAGGAGCGGTTTGCGTGACACATTTGACCAATACATACTGGTTAACTAGTTATAGGGAGTAAAATCGTAATGTCGGCATCCCTAATTTGTTAGTTATTAACTTATTATAAGAACGTACATGAAATTCTTTTGATCATGTTACAAAGTTGAATTGGAGATTTAATTAAGCAGGTAATTTTCTGTATAGGTTTCACCTTTCAAATATCATAGTACAATAATAATTTATGTAGTATCATTCTACTTTCTACGTGGTTCACTAGACCAGGCCAAGTGGAAAGGAGGTCTGGTTTGGGTTTTATATGGTTAGGTGTTTCATGGTGGAATTTACCACCAAAAGTGGGCCCAAACTTATGTAGTATCTACGTGGTTCACCAGACCAGGCCAAGTGAAAAGGATGTTTGGTTGGGTTTTAGAAGCTTTAGATAGTTAGGTGTTTCGTGCAGGGTGGAATTTACCACTCAAGGTGGGCCCAAGTTGTCATCTTGTTCCACCACTAACAGAACATCTTCGAAAGAGAGATTATAGGTGGATTATGAAAGTCTAAGTGAAGGGTATAGTGTGCTATTGAAAAGTGGGTATCTATTTTTATTTTATTTTTTTTTAAATATATCTTTTTATTGTATAATAAACTAAATAGATGTTTGAGCGATGCGACAGTGGTGGTAGCGGTGGTGTGGTCGGCCGGTGGCGGCAACTGGTGGCGGCTACGGTGATGGTGGTAAGGCAGCGAGTGGTGGTGACAGCAACTGGTAGTGGCGGCGGCGGGTGGTGGCGGCGACTGTGTAAGTTATTGGTGTAAATGGGGTGTAGTTTAGCTTTTTTTTAAGAGTTGAAGGATA
Source organism: Asclepias incarnata (assembly GCA_025447715.1). NCBI lineage: Eukaryota > Viridiplantae > Streptophyta > Magnoliopsida > Gentianales > Apocynaceae > Asclepias > Asclepias incarnata. The sequence goes on along the minus strand of JAOEHQ010035549.1, from coordinate 229 downwards.
TATGTTATAAATTATATCATTAAGGGTATTTTGATATACCATGTATCTTAGGTGATAGGTGTGTTGAATTGTGAGAGACATTTTAGGCACGTTAAACCTGTAATTTGAGAAAAAAGGGGGGGGGGGGGGTTATATTTTATATAATAGTATAAATAGTAGTACACTATACATAAATTATTTTAACTTAAGGGGTGTATTTAGGAAAAATAAAATAGAAATAGGAGCCCCA